>JAJOOR010002565.1:0-41928 GCA_036250505.1 Solanum acaule | reverse complement strand
CACTTGGATGCAATGAGTCTTGAAAATATCATAAAAGATGAAAATAAAGAATAAACAAAATTGTGCGAAAGCTGTGGTATTTTTATGTCATCATCTTGACGAGATTCTAAAAATCAAATATCTCACAGTTAAGGATCCACTTATTTTGTGGAGTAGCCTAAAATTGATTGATATTTTAGGCTACTCCACAAAATAAGTGGATCCTTAACTGTGAGATATTTGATTTTTAGAATCTCGTCAAGATGATGACATAAAAATACCACAGCTTTCGCACAATTTTGTTTATTCTTTATTTTCATCTTTTATGATATTTTCAAGACTCATTGCATCCAAGTGGATTTTAGCATGCAACATCCATGAAAGGTAGTTCTTGCTCAAATTATAAAGAATAACAAACTCAAATTTCGTAAATTAACCATTAACATTAAAAGTAAAAAAATAAATAATGTCTTATTAATTCTTCAAACTTAACCTTCACTCTTTAAAACAATTATACGATACAATTATTTAAAAGAAGACTTATCAACACAAATTATGTCACGCAATAATAAAAGCTTGGTGGCTCAAATATAGTCAAATGAATTTGAATTATCTCTAAGTAACTTATTGCCTATAGGCTTATAGCATGTTAGACTAGACTTTCAAAATTTCTTTATTTTGAAAAAATATCTTCTCTTGAATCTGTTTTTAAGAAAAGTATTTTTGATGAGTAACATTTTATGTTTGACTAATTAATTTAAAAATTATATTTATCAATATTAAAGGTATAACATAAAAATATATTATTTAATTTGGTCTGAGTTAATATTTATATCCTCTAATTTTGGGTGTGCACAAATAAACACTTAAATTTGTATAAAGTTGAATAAATAAACACATACATCCTACATGACATTTATGTTCTACGTGTATTATGTCACATAGAACACATATATTACTTGTTCAACTTTATATATTTAAGTACCTATTTATATACACCCGATCAAAGAGTATAAATTTTAAAAAAGATCAAATTAAAGAGCACATATTTTTGTATTATATCATATTAAAACAATCAGTTGTGTTTTGCCAAGGTTCTAAAGTATCTAGAAAAACTGTTTTTCTTTTCACAAAGCTTGAACAAACTATTATTTATAGGAAAAAAACATAACAAAATAATAAGTCCATTCTAGTTTTTACATTTTGTAATTTGAGCTTGGCAAAGTGGTATTACATTTAACTATTCATTTAGTTAAAAAATGATCAATTCTTTCGCTAATCATAAAGTGAAAATTATTTTGAGATCAAGCGATAATTAAAATGGGACGGAGTAAGTAATTTGGATTGGAAATCCCCACCCCCTCACCCCCCACCCCCCATTTTTCTTCATTGAACGGAACAAACTAGAATTTCATCACAGTTATGATGAAATTGATAGAATGCCACCATATTTAATTAAAAGTCTCAAATTCATAATTTGAATATAATTTTTGTATGGAGGACAATTTGTTCTTAAATTGCCTTACCCTATAGAAATTCAAACTGATCGAAACTCTAATAAAAATACTCTGTAATTAGAGTCAGAACATCAATTTTAATTTATGTTTCTGGTCTATAGTCCCTTTCAAGTTTTTTTGTGACGTTACGTCAATATACTAGGACTAGGGTTTCCTCAACATATGAAGCAAATGAATAATGTAAAGTTTTTTAAGAGATCAAAGATATCTTTATATAAATTATAAATGTAAAGGTAAGTTGGTTTGGTTTGGGATTAAAATTCAAATAAATTTATTTAAACATTCAACCAACTATCAATTATTTTACTTTGGATGTAGTTTCTTCTTTTTGTTTTTCTATGGTAATATCTAGTAGGCATTTGACCATCAATATATATATATATATATTAGCTTTTTCGGGCATGTATTTTGGAGTTTGAAAAATATATTAAAAAGTTATTTTTATTTTAAATCACTTACAAAATTAAAAATAACTTCAATTTTTAACTATGGCAAATAAAATTTCAATTTCCAAACTCTATTTAAACAATAAAAAAGTTACTCCCTTTGTTATAATTTATTTATTTTACTTTCTTTTATCTATTTAAAAAAACATTTTTTTTATACTTCTTTATTTATTTAACATTCTAGAGTATATGACATATTTAAGACTATAAGATTAAGATGGTGATTGAGTAAGTCAGTTTTTTACTTCGGTAAGTATTTGATAAATAAGAAAATAACTTAAATTAAGATGTTTCTATATATCTTTAATTTAAAATATAAATTAATTTTTTTAATTTTTAATTTCTTACATTAAATTAAAAGAACCAATATTTTCAAATTTTTATAAGGAAATAAAAGTGGTCCAACTTGATTAACTAGAATACTGGACAGCCAGATATATATGACAGATCTATTTTGCCAGACCCTAAATCAGCCTATCCTATGCTTCCGCCAATTTAAGTCGGCGCATATAATCTAGAGCTGTCAAAATAGGCTGGTCCAGCCCAATCCAATCCAACCCTAACGGGTTAGAGAGTTAAATGGGTTGGGACGGGCTAGCTCTTTTAATTAAAGGGTCTATAAAATAGCAGCCCAACCCAACCCTAGGCGGGCCACGGGTTGGGACGGGTTGGCCCTTCAACAAAAAAAGGACAACATTTTTCTCTTAGAAAGAATACGAACGTTGATATCCGATGAACACGACATCAATACATACATAAATTCATTCATGAATTACACATACTTCAGTGAATATTTACAAAATAAATACATAATAGCCAAGATACAACATTCATAAGATTCATCCGAGAAAAAAACATTACATGATCACTATTTTCATAAACAAGACAATAAAGGAGAAGTAAAAAATTTGGCATAAAAACAAAAGTAAAAGAGGTCAAAGATTCATAGTTATAATGGAGTAATGAATTTGGGCTAATAAGAAAATTTAGTGTCCTAATGACCCTAAAATGTAAAAGATATGTAAAAAATATAGTCTTGATTTTATATTGATATTTCAAAAATATTTATTGACAAAATCTTAACAAGTAAAACACTACTTAAATTATATATATATATTAAATATTTTTAAAATTCACAGCTCACGGGCTGGCCTCTGAGGCTTGCGGGTTGGGTCTACGAGGCCAACGGGCCAAATAAGGCTGGGCTAAAAAGCTTCATTCCTAAATGGGCTAAAAAAATTGAGCCCAACCCTATTTAATTCAAGGGTTGAGTTGGGCCGACCTAGCGGGCCAAGTCCATTTTGACAGCTCTAATATAATCCATATTTTTCTTTTATATAGTTTGAACATTTAATCCAAGTTGATCCAAAAAATAACAAACTTATCTCGGTGTATAATTTTTTTTTTTCATTTTAACTTATTATTTAATATAGTTATGATAAATAAATAAATTATACATAAAGAAAATAATAATTTAAACAGGATAAGTTATATTCCTTTTATTCGCTTCACTTGTCCACAATGAATTTTACATTTTTATTTAAAATAATAATAAATAAAATATATATTTACCATAATATGCATGATTAACATTTTAATTTTGTTTTTGAAAAATGATGGGGAATTAGTAGTTATGTTAAAGGTATAAAAGGATAATTTTTTATATCTAGTTACAATTATTCAACTAAAAATAAAAAATATTTTAATATAATAAACAAATAAAAATAATAGAAAAATAACTTAAAATTCAATTCGAATTGACTCAATTAAATGTTAATAAATTATAACTCAACTCGTCTATTGATTCTACTTATGTTAACCATCAAAATAGTCCGACTCGCCTATTTAATATTCTAATTACGAATTCCTAAATTTTTTTTCACACCAAATCAATTTAAATAAGTAATAAATATTTAAAATTTATTTTCACTTAATTCATATCCTCATAGTCATAGAAAGAGTCAAGACTAAAGAAAAATGCATCTAACTCAAAGTGAACGTTTGATAGTAAGTTTTAAGATACATTTATATTTGAATATTTATTCGATAAAATTTTGAAAATTTGATCTTCAACTATTTTCAAAATATCAACTCAAATCATTTTATTATATATTTTTTAAAATTTTCACTCATAAATTTTTAGAAAAAATCAAATAAAATACATACATAAATTTAACTTTCACTCATAAAATTTTAAAACAATCTAAATAAAAAATACATAACTATATAAAGTTTCAAAATTTAAAAATCATAATTTCAAAAACTCAATTTTTTCGAATTTCAAATTTATATACCATCAAACAAAAACAAATACGTGGTACTCTACATTATTCTCTGCAAAAGCAGTCAGCCAAAACGGCTCCAATTATTGTCGTTTGCTGTCTAAGTCGCTGTCTATTGAGAAGCCCATATTCAACCTCCACTCTCGGGTTAACTAGTGATCATGGTTACTTTAACCACACTCACAGTTGTTTTTCCTAATTACACCTCAAAACTTCCTCTTATTTACAATTCGACCATCATCTTCTCCCAGCTATAAATTTACGCTTCGAGACTCGCTAGGTTTGCCAAACTGAAAAGCCTTAGGGCACTTTTTAAGAGATCTATACAAACAAAAATTGTTTATATAGATCTTCAGCGAAAATGGCGAATTCCTCTAGAAGGCCTAGTGGGCCGGTGTTGCTTAAATCGGCGTTTGAGAGGTCAATCTCACCTACCAGCCAGTTCTGTAACACCACCACCACCGCAACTGATGCGATGTCGTTCGCTTCGTATAGCAACTCTAGTTTTTATTCCTCTCCGTCGACTGGGTGTTTCAATCGATCGGCTTCTCCGACGCGCGTGAATCTTCACGCTCTGGCGCCGGTGAATTCTACGCCTAGCGTTAGGTTCTCCATTGACAGATCCATTTCTCCTCGGCGTTCCATGGCGGTGTCTCAACGTGATCAGGTGGTTCGAAAGCAGATCCCGAAGAGAACGTGCTTATGCTCACCTACGACGCATCCTGGTTCGTTCAGGTGTAGTATGCATAAGAATGTGAAGAATACTCCTTCGATTTCGTATTCTCCTAGCCGATTGAATGCACGGAGATCGGCGATGACGAATTCACTGGTGCGTATTTGGTCTGTTGAAGGTGATTTAGTGAAACGAGCTTTGGCAGCTCTTATTAGGCCATCATCGCATCATCAGAGACGTCGAGGTGACTTTCAACCGCGTCCTAGCCGGCTTTCCAGAATGTCCAAAGCTGATAACCTGTGAAATTTCCGTGTCCGTGGTAACAGGTTGGTGATTTTCATATATTAACTGAGGCTCATCTCTTGAGAATTTTCCGGCGGTGGCGTCTGATCCTGGCTGCGGTTCTTACTACTCCGGTGGTGAAATGAAAGCTATAGGGCAATTTTGATGAAGTATGGAAGTAGTAGAATTCTCCCTTGTACATATGGTTTTGTTGCAGTAACTGATTGCAATTGAAGGACAATTTGAACTTTTAAAATCTAATTAAACAGATTAAAATTTAAAGCAAAAAATCAGGAGAACTTCGATTAAATATTAATTAACAAATCATGAGAAGTTTGTGTGTGGACTTTTTTTGTTGTTCGATGAAGTGGCGTGACTTGTTTCTCTTTGTGTTCGTTCACAGCCTTTGTGTTTTCCGTCGTGTTTGGCGTTCACCGTTCCGTTATGCAATGGCGTTTCCCGTTCGTTCGCCGTATATGCGTTCGTCGTGTTTTGGCATCTTTGCATCATCGTTCGAGGTATTTTATTTATATAATTTCCTTTTCTATATTTTCTCTATAATTTTATTTACGTATTTAGTATTTATTTCTAGTTGAATTTGTTAATGTTATTCTTTTTGGTGTCCTTGTTTTCAGGTTCGGCGTATTCAGTGCCAATTCAAATTCTTGGACTAACGGAGAGTGGATGCCGTGTACGTATATAACAACAGATCTTCGCTAATTTTTACCTTACCCTTGTCTTGGAATCACGGAGGGAGATGGGAGATTGAAAATGAATTTAGACATTTGAACCTAGTGGACAAAGTAAAGGATTATGAAATGAACAAAAGAGGAATCTTGAGATTACAATAATGAAAACAATAATAGTTAAGGCTAAAAAGAGAAATAATAATTTGGAAATTAAGTAAAGGAAAAACGTCATTAATGAAAGCAAGAAAATGGGATACAGGCTGTACTGGTATTACCCAGTTAGGATGCCAGTGGTCCTAAGCATGAACTTTCCCGAACATTTTGAACAGCTAATTTGGACATTCTAGAAGTCACGGTATGACTAACAATGGCTGGAGTTAGTTGGCATATTGAGGGAAAGATAGAAAATGAGGAATGAGTCCAAAAAAAGGGAGGTCTTGAGTAGTTCTTACTTCATGATCCAGTCCCTTTTTGTTCATATTCATTCACACTCCTATTCAATACTCATGGAAAAATCCACCCTTGAAAACTATATATACCAAACACTTGTAACACAAAAGTGCTAAGGAGTGGACTTGGAAAAAAAGTCATTGATTATCAACCTAAACACAACACCATTGGAATGGTGCCACCCCATTTGTTAATATCCATTAATATTTCTTGCAAGAAATCTACAATTATTTTATTTCTGAAGTAACACTTATTGTTCATGCTTGAACTGTATTTGACATAATTCTTTTATAAGATAGATTTCAACCAATACCTAAAGATCATTAGCAACCACATAACTCATTCATCTTGTAAGAAGGTTGTTGACCTAGAAAAGACATACGATAAAATTCATAAAAATTCTAAGGAAGTTTTATAAAGGTGTTTGGAGTTTCGAGGTGTTTTTGTGGCTTCTATTAAAGCAATTAAAGACACGTATGATGGAACCAAAGATTTGGGTAGGAACTGTGAGAGGTGACTACTCGGAACATTTTTTGTTCACGACGGGGTTGCACTAGGGATCAACCCTTAGTATGTTAGGACGAATTAACATGGTATATTTAAGGAGAGGTGTTGTAATGCACGTTATTCGCTAATCACATATTATTGATTAACGAACACGTGGTGGAGTTAGCTGTAGGTTGAAAGTTTGGAGACAAACCCCAAATCTAAAGCTTTCAAATCAAGCAAGACTAAAACAAAGTACATGAAGTGCAAGTTCAGTGATGTAACACATGAAGTTGAGGTGGAAGTAAAGATCGATAAACAAGTCATACCCAAGAGAGGATGTTTCAAGTATCTTGGGTCTATAATCCAAGAAAACAAAAATATTAACGATGATTCACACATTGTATTGGAGTGGGTGGGTGAATTGTGGAGGTTCACATTTGGCATACTAAGTGATAAGAATGTGTCACTAAAGGCTTAAAGGTAAGTTCTATAGAGTGATGGTTAGACCTACTTTGTTGTACAAGGATAGAGCGCAGGCCAATCAAGAACACACATGTTTAGAAGATAAAGTAGAGATATGAGGATGCTCAGTTGGATGTTTGGCATACTAAGAGAGATAAGATTAGAAATGAAGTTATACAAGATAAGTCTGTCAGGATGAGGGAAGCTAGATTAAGATAGTTCGGACATGTGAAGAGGAGGGTTCGGATGCACCAGTAAGAAGGTGTGAGAGGCTGGCAATGAGAACAATGTTGAATAGGCTGATCCACATGAGAAGGACGATCAAGAAACAATAAAGACACCAATTCTGCTATGAAGGTATGTAAGACAGAGGTTTCCAAACAACTGATATTCTCCTTCTGTTGATTACTTGTTACTAACAAATGGCAGTGAGATTAGCTGTTTTGATAAGACAATGCAGGTTGATAGCAAGTCCAAGTGAATTTAGGAAATGGATGAAGAAGTATACTCACTCCACATAAATCAAACTTGGGACTTGGTCAAACTACTGGAAGGGAAAGACAAGTCAGAATAATGGGTTACAGGGTGAAACAGAAGCATATGGCAAGCTAAGGTTTGGTAATAAGAGGTTTCCAACAAAAGGCATGTATGGATTTTACTGAGATTTTCTCCCATGTGGTTGAATTACCTACTATTTGAATTGCGTTTAGTATTGTTGTGGCATAAGATATATTATCATTTGTATTTTGAGCATTTAGACGTAAGGACAACCTTTCTCCATGAAGATCAAGATGAAAGACTAGTATATGTAAGAACCTGAAGTGTACATAGAGGCAGATAAGAAAAATCTGGTGTGTAGACTGAAGATGAGTCTCTATGGTTTGAAACAAGCACCAAGAAGTTTGACAGGTTTATGATGACTCATTGTTGTTACTTGAAGAAATTTATAAATTCATACATTATTTTGCTCCTGTATATGGCTGATATGTTAGTGACAAGTTAAAACATGTGGGGGATCACAAAACTGAAGGAAACTATATAAAGGGTAACTAATTGCCATAGTTAGCCACAAGAAAGTGAAAAAAAAAAACAAATTAATGAACTAACCTACAAGTTTTAGTGATGTTTTCATGTTTCTCTTGGGATGAATTACTCCTATAATTTGTTTTCTTTCATATTTGTTCATTAACTACATGTTTTTATTTAAGGTCTCGGTTTTACTTTAGTGAGGAGAACGTTGAGACTCACGTAGTGTACTGACGTTCTGTTTTTGGAATCTACATTGACCTATGCCAATGTAGACGCAGGTTTCATAGACGAGCAGATTACAAGTTAGATTGCTTCATTTCAGAAGTTGATTTGGTGAGTTCCGCCCTTCACCGTGGAATTTCTTCTTCTTTTCAGTTAGAATTTTTCCAGCATTTTTTGGGTATTAGCCAGAAAATTTATGTCCTGTGCATTCCCCTTAGTGCTCCAGTAGAAAGTGTAGGCTCTTGGGTGAAACCGGTATAGCAAACACTATTTGAGGCCTTGTTTTTTTTCAATAATAGTAGGTTTACAAATTATTATTATTATTATTTTCAAAATAGATTTGATCAATTGAAAGCATATGATTATTTTTTAAATTTTCTATTTACTGGGGAAAAAATTGAGAAAGTAACATGAAAAAAAAAAAAACAATTACCTTAACCACGATTTTTTTTCAAAATATAATGTTCCTCAGATATACATTTTTTAGCCTTATTTTCAAATGGGAAGTGTTAAGAAAAATGACATAAATAGAAGATAATATTTATTATACTCAATCAGAAGAAACGACTTGATTGTTTTCAAATGCATATATTGCTTACTAAATAATGTTGACAATTTTATTAACATTTGAATATTCGGAAACAAGTTTTTAAAATTAAAATTGATAAAATCCTAACAAAGATTGACAATGTCGAGAGATTAATTGGAAAAAAAAAAAACCATTAGAGAAAATTGATTATAACAATTTTTAGTAATTTCACATCTCAAAATGTAAGAATAACTTAAAGTAAAAATATATACAAAGTTTTTAAAAAAAATATTCAAGGACTCTTATTATGATTTTGTTTTAGACCATCAACGTTGTTGAACCATTAACGCTTCATTAACATGTTTTTAGTAGGGTTATGGTTGTTCACATTTGGCATCATTTTCCAATTGTTTAGATATTTCGATATATCTTTTGAATTAATTAACATTTGGCATCATTTTCCAATTGTGCATTATAGCAAACTATTAATTCAAAGTAAATGTTATAGCTACAATTTCATTTAATTCCAATTCGCAGCAAACACATTGTTATTCGCCTATCTCCCCTGAATCTCGCTCACCACTCTCAATTCTCTCCCTTGCCTCTCTCACTTTTATGCAAACACAAATGTATAAATTGTGTTTGTATAAAGCGAGAAAGACTGCATATACAAATACAAATACATGTCTTTCCGTCCTATACACTTAAAATTATATTAATACAAATCTTCACCTGCCCAGTTCTCTTTTGTCTTTCTCTCTCTTGCTTTATACAAACACAAATTATATAAATACAATGTATAATTTGTATTTGTATAAAGCGAGAGAGAGATTTGATATACAAATACAAATGTTTTAACTCGATTCAATCGTATACAAATTCAAATTTTATGCAGATATACAAGCACAATCATTGATACTTATACATACTAGTTACATATATACAATTATCTAACCGATATACATTTACAATTCATCTCTCTCCACTATCTGCCCTCTCGCTTGCATCTCTCCTAATTTCGCTCGCCACTCTAGCCTAACACAAAGAACATATACATATAAAACACAATTTTCATAGACACAGACACTTGATTTATACAAATCGTCACGATTTATACGAATCAGATGCTCCATAGCTAGTTTGCTATAGAGCGCAAATAATAAAATTATAGCTATAGAGCGCTAATATGATTTTTATGTTTGTTATTCCTAAAATTTACTCTAACTTAAAGACATTGTGCACCAGTTACGACTTATTTTTAAAAAAATAAATCATGACAATATGTACAAAATATTTCTAGGCAGTGAAAGTTGTGAGTAGATTCATCATGTCAAATCTTGGTACAAAATACTGAAATATTGTGAAGTGGATTTTGAAGTACATTTTAGCAATAAAAGGTTTGTACCAAGATGTTGTTGATTCAGATATGGCTGGACATCTTTCTCGTGGAATTTGCAGTTGAAATTTATATGATTCCACACAGAGCAGAGATAAGTTAATAATACATATTTACTTAATAGGAAAATGGCCTCCCACAACCATCATCCTCTTAACACTCAATTTAAATGGCTGTTACACATTGTTTCATAATATATCTTATTATATTATAATTTTCTATATTAGTTTAATGAATATAATGTTTGGATAAATTATATCATTTTTTCTGGTGTTACATAACGTTGTACATACGTAATTTAAAGAATAAATTTACTAGAAAAGTAGGGTATAAGATAGAGCTATTAAAAAAAAAGATAAAATATAATTAATAAAAAACAAGTAAATACAAAATAAAAATTCTGTTAAGAGGTATACATTAAGGACCAATATAGCCCACCTTCAATAGATTAAGGATCCTTTTCATCATTTTTCTAAATCATTTGGGTTTCTTGTAATTCTAACTGGCATCATAAAAAAACTGATTCAGAATTTTAAATTTATGAGTTTTGCTCTTGATCATAAATATACCGTGAATCAATTTTTAATTTGTAATTTTTGCACACACAATATTTTACAATATTAATGGATTTTTTTCTTCTAAAGTTATAACCAAAATTCCAACAAATATTTTCTAAAATAATTATTACTGTTGAAACGATTAATTTAAAGCCAAATTGAGAGGGTCCTCAGAATGTTTTGTTCAAAATTATGGTGGGCACGTCTTGCAAAAAAAGAGAACATGAAACGTAGAAACAAACATGGAAGAGAAAGGAAAAGAAAACAAATCCAAACAAACAATCATTGCAGATTTGCTTTATTTGTCAATATTTCCTTTTCTCTTCCATATATATCGATTAATTGTTATCGATTGACTATATATATGAATCAAGGATAATCTTTTATTTCAAGATAGCGATACGTTCTAAAAAAAGTAAACGAGAAGCTTCCATATGATCTTTTTGTTGGGAGAGCGTGTTCATCGTGTATTGAAGGTAATCTAATTTTTTTTCTTTCAATTTAGGTTACATTCTACAATTTATATCTAATTCCATGAATCAAAATTATATCTGTACAATTGAGTTTGATGATCATTTGCCATGAACATGTTTGAAAAGATTTGGTCTTTATTTCATTATTTTCGATGATTCCACAGCATCGTTATAGTTATTTATTGATTTTCAGGACAAAATTATAAGTTGATTTTGGGGCTATTCTAATTAGATTAGCTTATTGGAGTGACAAACCATGGGGAAGCCAACTGGGAAGAAGAAAAGTAATGTAAAATCAAAGTCAAATGATGGAAATGTGAAGCATAAATCAAAAGCATTTGATGAGGACACAGCTGTGTTTATCAAGATGTCTGAAGAACTGAAGGAAGAAGGGAACAGGTTCTTTCAGAAACGCGATCACGAGGGAGCCATGTTGAAGTATGAGAAGGCACTCAAATTGCTTCCTAGGAACCATATTGATGTTGCCTATTTGCATAGCAACGTGGCTAGTTGCTACATGCAAATGGGGCGTAGCGAGTTTCCAAGAGCTATAAATGAATGTAACTTGGCACTTGAAGTTGCTCCCAAGTATAGCAAAGCTTTGTTGAAGAGAGCAAAGTGTTATGAATCATTGAATAGGCTTGATTTAGCTTTAAGAGATGTGAACCATGTCTTGAGTATTGAACCTAACAATTTGACTGCTTTAGAGATTGCAGACAAGGTTAAAAAGGAAATAGAAGAAATACTTAAAGTTGAAAATAAAAAGTTAGTCTTACCCCTTCCAGTATCTGCCAATGTTGTGAAGGATAACATGAAAAAGGAGAAGAAGAACAATAAATTTGATAGAAAGAGGATAGTTGAGATCAAGGAAACTAAGATTGATGGAGTCGAAGGAAAGAAGGCCGAGGACAAGGTGGTAGTGGAGGAGAAGAGAACTGTCCAGGGAGAAAAAACGATGACAAGAACAGTGAAGTTGGTTCTTGGAGAGGATATAAGATGGGCACAGTTACCAGTTGGTTGCAGTTTTCGACTTGTGAGAGACATAGTTCTAGATCGATTTCCAAATTTGAAGGGCGCACTTATCAAGTACAAGGATCAAGAAGGTGATTTGGTAACTATTACAACTACTGATGAGCTCAGGTTGGCTGAATCATCTGTTGATCTTCAAGGTTCTTTAAGACTCTACATCAAAGAAGTTAGTCCAGATAAAGAACCTATGTATTTGAGGGTTGAAGAAGATGAGAAATCGAGCATCTGCAGATCAACTATAGTAAAAAAGGATGGGGAACTGAATAAAGGGCCAATTTGCCCTGAGAACTGGTTTGTCCAATTCGCAAGGCTATTCAAGAACCATGTTGGAGTTGATTGTGACTCGTATCTGGATCTTCACGAGACAGGAATGAAATTATATTCAGAAGCTATGGAGGACACAGTTACAAATGAAGAAGCAGAAGAGCTTTTTGACATTGCTTCAGCTCAGTTCCAAGAGATGGCAGCTTTGTCTTTGTTTAACTGGGGAAATGTACACATGTCTAGAGCAAGAAAAGAAGTATTTTTCACAGAAGAGGGTTCTGGGGAGACGGTGTCGGAGCAGGTTAAATCTGCATATGAATGGGCAGAAAAAGAATATGAAACTGCAGAAATGAGGTATGAAGAAGCTCTTAGAGTCGAGCCAGATTTCTACGAAAGCCTTCTTGCACTTGGTCAGCAGCAGTTTGAACAAGCAAAACTCTCATGGTACTATTTGGTTGGGAGTAAAGTAGAATTAGAGACAGGGACATGTGCAGAGATCTTGGAGCTATACAACAAGGCTGAGGATAGCATCGACAGAGGGATGGAAATGTGGGAAGAGATGGAAGAACAACATCTAAATGGACTCTCGAAATATGAGGAATATAAAGCTCAATTGTACAAAAGGGGCTTGGAGGGTATACTTAAAGATAAATCATCTGAAGAAACTAAAGAGCAGACTGAAAACATGAGGTCTCAGATTTACCTGTTATGGGGAACCATGCTCTACGAACGTTCCGTGGTGGAATTTAAGATAGGATTACCAACCTGGGAAGAATGTCTAGATGTTGCAGTAGAAAAGTTTGAACTAGCTGGAGCATCACATTCTGATATTGCAGTCATGATAAAGAACCACTGTTCCAATGAAACTGCTCTCGAAGGTAAAATATGAGTGAGATATTTGTTAACTGGTCTTTTTATGTTTCTCTTGAGTGATTTTCTTTAACATATTGCACCTGTTCTATTCCAGGGTTCAAAGTTGATGAGATTGTACAGGCATGGAGTGAGATGTATGATACAAACAGGTGGCAGACTGGGGTGCCAACTTTCAGGCTAGAACCATTGTTCCGCCGTCGGGTTTCAAGCCTTCATTCTATACTGGAGAATATTTGAATTGCAAAGCTATGATACATTAAAACAAAGACTATTGGTATCACCTCAACAAGTTTATGCAGTGATATACTTCCCATGTCAATATGTAAGTAATTGCTTCCTAGAGTAGTGTGTCCTTTACATGCTAATGCTATTGTGACTTAAAGGTGGTGAGAATAACTCGAAGCATGTTACCCTTGAGGTTTCTGATGCTTTTCCTGTCTTTTCTTTCCATTCTTGAGTTATTACAAGAAAAATAAAACCATAAAAGAGTAACTCGAATAGTAAAAGAGGAAAAGGAAGAAGATAATAATTGGAGATGCATGTTACTCTGAATAAGATTTCATGTGATATTTTCTTGATTGACAATGTTATCATCTCAAAACAAAGATTTATTTATGTGAACTCTTGTGATTGTTGTGGTCTGTGTCTTGGGCTTTTGCCGTATCGTCACTTCAGTTACAAGTCAGAATGTCATGTTAGCTTTGGTTGGAACAGGACATAATAAAGGAGCTAAAATAGAAAGAACGTTTATTTCTGGATCCTCTTTATAGAAGAAGCAGAAGTTAAATAGGATTGGCCAAGCTTCTGTGAAGCCAGAAGTGCTTATTTTTAGAGCGTTGAGGTGTTTGGCTAAGCTTTTAGGAAAAAAATATGTGTTGTTGAATCTTCAGTAGTAGCAAAAGCTGTTTTTCAAAAGATGAAAAAAGAAGCTTTTCCCAGAAGCACTTTCAGAACCTTAGCCAAGCACAAATTGGTTCTCTAATATTGGCAAAAGTGCTTTTCAAGTAAATTTGTCAAACAAAAACTGCTCCTCTTTAAAGATACTTTTTTCGGAAAGCACTTCTGACAAAAAAACACTTTTCAAAATAAACAGATTTTTAAAACTTGGCTAAACGGGCTATAAATGTGAAGAATAGAGTCCTAACTGCAGAAAATCTGACAGTGAAACAACTCATATGAAAGTCTCCTCTAAAAGTACTGCTCAGTAGTAACTGAAAACTCAGTTGAAAGATACTGATTTTAATCAACTGCAGCATTATCGAACCAAAAATATTCAGTTATAGCTACCAATGAGAAGTTCCTTTTGATTGTCATTAACAAATACCCTTGTGGAAGGGGCTTTTTCCTTTGAATAACATCTTCCCAAGAACCCTGAATAATTTTTGTTTAGAATCCTGGCTCATAAAAAGTGCATTATTGTTGTTGTTATGCTAGTTATCCATGGTACAAAATAAACTACAAATCTACCTAGCACTTGAATGTAACTCTGTAATACAGTCCAGTTTGCATGTTATGAAATCTTCACCAATTTATTAGTCTTGGAAAGTTTTTGATGACAAGGGAACTCACAGTTGCTACCCTTTGGGTGCGCACAGGGTAAACCCTACAGACCTAACTTGTCAAAGCTAAAGTCTTACATAGCCTGATGATCCTAGTTTTGGCTGATGAAGATGTCATAAGTTGAGGAATGTCCTGTGCGCAATTTTTTTTATTGCAGCTGCATAAGAACCTCTCTCTATTGCTTTTGTTTTACTGGGAGAGGGATCATACATATTTTTTCTAATAACCGTAGGGGTCGTTGGTGTGATGGATAAAAGAAAATAGTCCTGGGATAATTTGTTAGTTCCTTTTTATTCCTTGTTTGGTTACAAACTATGGGATAACTTATCCCAGGATTAGCAAATAGTACTGGGATAAGTTATCCTTCCCTCTAGGTGGAATAACAATATCAAGATAACATATCCTGGGATAAAAAATTAAAATGACAAAAATGTCCTTCAAATCCTTTCTATCATCACTTTTGTTAGTATGGCTACTTCCTCTAGTTTAATCAAGTGTTTTAGTGAATTTTGGTCAAATTTCTAGAGTTTTTGCTGTTAATTTTTTTCACTTTTGATAGCCATTTTAGTGCAGTTTTTGCTATTGATTTGGTGAATTTTTTGCGGCTGTCTTGATTCAGATTTGGTTCAAATTTTGTGATTGTTTTTATGCAATTTTGTCCAATTTTTGCTGTTTTAGTGCAGTTTTGATGCAGTTTCTGCTGTTTTGTTCAATCTAAATTGTTTTGGTGCAGTTTTTGCATCTGATTTGGTGTATTTTTGTCACTTTTTTCTGTTTTCTTAATGCATTTTTGGAGTTTTGATCCAATTTATTTTGATACAGTTTTTAATTCAATTTTGATTAATTTGTTTTTAACTATTTTTTTTTACTTATGATAGTAAAGAGGAGAGCTTCCCACGGACCTATTTCTATTTACGTGGTATACAAATTTAAGTAATTGAAATTCACGTAATTTTATTTTTAAAAGTAAATAACTAAAACTCTATTAAAAAATACATATATAAAACCTAAATAAAATGGAGGGTATTTTTGTAAACAAACAACTTATTCTTAAAAAGTATACCATGCATAATAGTTTTAGTACAACAAACCAAACAGTCAATAAAAAACAATCTCAGGATAACTAATCCCAGCATACCTTGTATTCAAACCAAACAACCCCGTAGTGTCCAGGTCAACTTCCACGCACATCACCTAATTCCACTGGATACCTGTCACCAACAACAGGTACCAAGTAACTTTGTCCACTAAGGCTAGAATAGATGGGAAGAAATCCCCTAGTGTTTTTGTCTCTGTTGGATTTGAGCTTGAGACCTCATGGTGCTCAACCCACTTTATTGGCCGCTAGGCCACACCCTTGGGTGCAGAGGGGTCGTATTTTCTTTCAATAATAACTTATCATACACATGTTAGATTACTACTGTTTGTTAAATATAGAAGATGCATCTCCTTCACTCATAAGCGATTTTCTCGTGTTCTTGCAGATTCTTTCTTTTGAGTTATTGTCTTCATGTTCTGTTATTTGCCTTTGCTGATACATCGCTGAGTTCCATCTTTTCAAGAGATTTGTTTGTTCTACATGTGAAGGTTTCTGTGCCATCATTGGCTTTTACAGTTTTTTGTTATTTTTTGTTAGAGGACCCATGCAAATTAGTTGCATTCAATTTTCACAAAACTAGTAAACTGTAACATTGAATTTGTAAGTCTGTGGTATATAGAAAATTGCACTTTCGGTTTTCGTCTTCATTCAATCTCACAGATTTGGTATATAGCTAGTCAAGAGAAGTTTATTCTATAATTAATACTTCCCATTGTTACTGTTAGCCATCCAAATCAGGAAAACAATGATTATAAATTAAGAGAGCAGAAAATGCTGTAAGCAAAAGAAAAGGATGCATGTCAACAGGGCCGAATATAGTGTACATGTAGCAGGTCAGATTGCTTGCAGCTCCGACCTTGCATATATATATGAAAATCTATTAGAATCAGTATATTATTAAGAGAAGTGAACCTAACCTACTGCTTCAAGAGAGTCAGGTGCAGTTGGCCATTGCTCCTCCAGCTAGTTAAACTCAAGGCACTTCCTGGATCTGCCCTTGCCTGCCAACCTCCAAATGGTGCTTTTGGCAGGAAACTTCCTGGGCAAAGAAATGCAAAGTTGGTTTAATATGGAAAATGGCTGCACAAAAAGTTAGATGAGGTTGTCCAGTATAATAAGACAGTGGAATCAGAAGCACCAAAAGAGGGGTACATGTAGTCAAGGAGTTTGGGTTTGAATTGTGTGTGTGTGTGTGATTGTGAAGCTATCAATGAATTAAAGAAAAGAGGTCTTCAATATCAAACTGTAGCTCACCTTGCAAGATAAGAAAATGACCCCCATCTCCAAGTTCTTGAAACCAACGGCGTATGCCTAGCCTCCATTGCCATTTCAAAGAATTGAAACCATATTCTCTGTGTTATTTGAAGAATATGATTTCTTCAACAAAGGACTTACCATATACACAAAATCTATGAGTACAAAATACTAAGATTAAATTCAAGCGAGCTCGTTTGATTGGTCAAATAATTGTTCTCTTCTAAGGGAAATAAATTTCTTCCAATTAAACAATAAGACCGCAGCAACATCCTCTTTTAATTCAAAAGCCATCATTCTCTTGTGGCGAACCATTTCCTTTTAACACTTGTAACAGGCGGCAATGTTACAAGAAATTAACAAAATACTCCAGAATCCAGAAACAAAAACTAGTATACAGAATAAATTAATAATGAAACAAGGCTGTTACATAGAGGTTGACTGTATCCAAAACTTTTGAATTAGCATTCTTCTTGAACTCCACCTATAACAAGGTTTGAGAAATTCAAATTATAAGCCTCTTCAAAGGAAAAAAAACACTCTTATACAGCGTAGTTGCTTCACTGATGCTGCTCCGGAGCCGCATATCAAGGAAAATTTTGGTGTTGTGACAGAACCTCAGGCACTAGTAAAAAATAATATATTCCTTCAACAATCAGTGTTCTAAAGCACTGCGAATAGAAAGTGTTGGATCTTGCACAACGCCTCTACATATCAGGTCATGGTTTAAGAATAAAATAATTACAGTTATATCATCATGAAAATGACGTCGGACCTTTTTGTCAATGTTTCGAAGATCAGAATATCGCATCTCTCTTTTTTTGGCAGCTACATGGAGAGCAGCTTTGACAAGCCTCTTTGCACTTCCCTGTATTTGCAAGAAAAATATGAGCATGAAAAAGTGAGAAGATTTGTTTTTCATGTTCAAGAATGCATACCAAAATACATCACAAGGGACAACGAGTTAAAACCATCTCTTTGAAAGAGTCAAAATGTCCGGCATGTGTTTATACACATTAACAAAGAGAAAGAAGAGAGAGAGAGGGGATCTCGAAGGGTAAGCCTTAATTAATAAATTGAACCATGAAGGGTAAAGCGTTATGTCATTTGGCATGGTACTGAGTTTGCAGGGTTGTGATTATGGAGAGTAAAGATGATATAACTGTGAGTAACTCAAAAGGAATTTCAAGGTTGTGCCACAGCTTGAGTGGCTTCAATCACTGATGTGCTCCCAAGATCAAAGTAACATTTGATTATCATCCATATGTTACAGAGCTCTTTTGGAAATGCATGATATCTTTGGTACACTTCTGTTACTTTTTCTTTCACCATTCACCATAAAAATAAAATATACACCGCAGGAACAGGTGATCCCATTTCAAACTAGATTTGGAAGGTCTGAGCATTTCATTTAAAAGACATCACGAAGAGGCATCACACCTACTTGCAGAAATTGAAAGAGATCACAAGGAGAATAGAACTTGGAAGGTGAAAGCATCTTCTCACCCGAAAACCTGATTATTTGGTGTTAAAGAGATCGACTTTTCAATAAAATTATGAAGGAATAATTAAGGAGAATATTTAGGGTATGAATAATGGAAAGATATTAGGCAAGTCATCTACAAGTTGCTGAAATCTAATGGGGAATGCCAGAGAGCTTGAAAACCTAAAAGAAAAATAACATCTGAAGATATGATTCAGAAATCATGAGGGTGATCATAGGATGTGCACTTATGCTGGTATAGACAAGCGCTTATGGAGTGTATGAGGAAGTTGACTCTTGGATGGTCCAATTTAGTACACTGGATGTATATCACTGTGTGATTACCGATTTGGGTAGCATATTATCTTTCTCTTCGGTTTTCTGTGTGGTTTGCCTTTAGTGTAAGAAGAATATAGTATTCCTCTAAATAGATGGTTAAGTTACAGTAGTTTGATGTGCTTTCATTTTATAGACTTCTACATACTTGGTAGTTACTGAAAATTATCCTTGAATTATCAAAAAATAAAATAAAATTATGTATATCATCAAAAGTAAACATGTATTTGAAGTCATAGTTTGCCCATAAGAAGCATATTTAGCTTAAATTGAACTGAATATGCAGGAAAGTATAATGGTTTGGTGAATAGAACTTACTTTACGAGGGTGACTCTTCACAATTTCAACGGCCTTTTCATTGCTCAAGTGCTCCCATAGACCATCAGAAGCAAATATGAGGAAGGAGTCATTTGGATGTAGAGGATGTTTTAAAATTGTTGGAGTGGCCAACAGGATAGGCATATTAAGGGGTTGAGGAACTCTGAATTTTCCATTTGTTGGTTCCCTGCAAAATCTTGTGTGTTTAAGATAAACATCACCAATGGATCTTGAGACCTGCAGTCAATTTAGGAGACCGTTTATTCAGAAATAAGTTGCACACTAGAGAATGAATTCTAATTTTTATCCATGTAAAGCAACAATTGTAGAACTTCAATTCGAAAGTATGTCATACAGGTACATACTGATCAACCATAGACTAGCGACACTTTCACCTAAAAAAAACAGAATTCTTTATCCTATCAATAAAAATATAAAATATTAAAATCGATGAGAAACAGTAGATATTCGAGACGCGTATCAATTTTTCTTTAAAACATGATGTCATCTTGAAAGTTTTTAAACCTGCTTTTCTACCCAAAATTCAGTTTACTTCAGTTCATTATTACACCATATGGCCATACATAACATGGTAATTCCCCAGCAAAAAGAAGGCTGACAGAAGCTCAATTATTTACTGTAAGTGGCCATAGAAATAACATCATTCACATCAAACTCTGCTATTATAGATCATGATACACATCAAGGCATCTATGCATATCCTTTACAAGCATAGGAATATGGGAAATGCAGGGAGAACTTGGAAGGTTTTTTTCATAATTTAATAACAAGAAACTTTTCGTATAGTTGACCTTACCTGAATTATTCCTTTTACCCTCCAAACACCATGTCTAAGAACAACAATTTGAGGATCATTTGGATGTAAGTCTTTTAGCTCCCACCTAACAGACTCAATATTGGCATTATGCTCTGTTGATAGCTGTATGGCAGCAATTTCCCCAGTGTTTCCAACCTTCTTTCCAAGGACTACTCGAGAGTCACCAAGATTTGCTACAAAGAGTGTCTGCTGATATATAGCTCCAACCAGGCAGCATGCCCCCACTGTCGCTAGCTGTGGTTGAGAATGCCAATTTTCTGAAACAACAGAAGTAAACCCTCTCTCTGTCTCAAGAAAGGCCCTTTGAATTGTCTCCTCTGTGACTACACCATTTCCTTCAGCTGATATTGCTGCATTAAGAGTAAAATCCATGAAACCACTACAAAGTTTTCCTTTCCTAATGTTCAATATCTAAATACATTTCTTTCACCCTCAGGGCTTTGGTCTAGTACTAAGAATGCAGTGCATGATGTGTGCCATTGACCCTCGGGGATTCTCTATTATCAAGAAAATATATCCAACATATTTCAGTGTTTCAAAAATTTTGAGGAAAAAGGAAACAATCAATGAAAAAGGTGAGCCCCTGGTTTTAGGAGTTTGGGAGTTAGAGATGGTAATGGAGCAGAAGGGCCAAATGAAGACCAACCCACTATAATATTTACATGAACACATTAACAAAGTAGATATCAGGAATTTCTATAAAATAATTCAGGAACCCTGTACACTCTAAGCTATTTACGCAATTAAACCCCTCGACTAGAAAGAGCTCAAGGAAATGCCTCTAAAAAATCCATACACCCTATTCATCAAGAAACCTGCAGAGAAGGTACCTAGAGTTAGAATTTTTGTAACAAGGATTCTCAAGAGTTGATCTTTTTCAGTTGTACAATGCAACTGCTACCAGACATCACGGAGAACTTCCATATCTTTATGATTATTCCCAGAAACAAAAATTAATAAAGTTCTAGAATGAAATAGGCTCGAATTAAGTGGAATACAAAAGATTCATATAACTGAGCAGGTGCCGTTAGTTAAGTTCCTTTTTGACTCATAGGTTCATTTAAAGGTCAGTTGTTCAAGTCAATAAACATGAAGACCCCCTTCTCACTAAAGCTCAAGCATTCACTTTTCTAGTTAGAAACCAACGTCTTGGGACTAATGCGGAATCCACTCAAGGACCCCCTCCCCACCCTGTGACTTCAACTAATTAGACTTGGGGCTAGTTTTGCCTCAATCTTGAATCAACCTTCCCCACTTAAATCGACATATCCTAATACTAATTAGACTTGGGGCTACTCTTGCCTCATTCTTGAATCAACATTCCCCACATAAATCGACTATTCTAATTTCGATATGAGAAGCAGTAGATTGTCTACATAGCAAATTTAACATCTTTTTCCCAATAAAACAGATAAAAATTGGAAAAAATACAAAGAGAAAGAAGATAAACCTTGGAAATGTCGAAATAAGTGATCACAAACATAACGAGCAGTTTCAGGTCCACCATGACCATCATAGACTCCAACAAAAGTTCCAAATGGACCAGACTCAATCTGGCTCTGATCCTCTAAAACCTGATTAGCTTGCACAATTGCCATGGAATATTCCCCACTCCCACAATTCCCAATATCATGAAACCACAACAACCCATCTTTACCAAATCCACCATTGGAACTTTCACCACCCCTAATTTCACTTCTTCCAGCTCCACCACTACATTCACTGTAACTCAAACATCTTGGAAGGAAATTCATCAAATCAAAATTCAAGAATCCCACATGGAGCTAACCCCAATTCAAACAAAAAAAAGAACTTCAAGAATCCAAGTACCCAACTTCCAAAATTGGAAATTTACAAGTTGAATGAAGCAATACTAAGAGTTAGATACAGATATGTATATGTAGAGGATTGTAGTTTGGGGGTAAGGGGCCAGAGGGAGGTGGGGGTGTTGGTTGGAGGAGGAACAGGAAATAGAATGTGCCTCATTCTTAATTTTGTCGGCTGCTATTAACAATCTCTCTATTGCTTTCTTATACTCCACCATCACAAAAAACTTTTCTCACATTTCAACTCTCCATACATTATTGATCTTTCCTGGTTATATGTTTAACAGTTAAGATTTGACATATAAAGTAAATAATTGTATTTTTAATGACAAGAAAAATGTGCAATCGCTACCCTTTAGTTGCGTACAAGGTAAAACACTTGCTCCTATGCAATAACTCGCAAATCACATAGGAGAGGTAACCCGCACTAAACAAGCCCAGTGCGACGAGCTCGACCTTCTACCCAGAAGACAAACCCTTTGCTTTTCCTGAAAAGGGGTTTCGAACTTGAGACCTCCAACATGGAATCTCAAGCCCAAACCACTGGGGCACCCCGAAGGACATAAAGTAAATGATTGTAAATCACTTAGAAACAGGGTGACAAACCAAATAAATCATGCACATTAATTGATGGATTGCGTTTTACTCAAAAGTAACATTAACACATCATATAATAACCTAAAGTTTGAGAGTGCTACAAATAAAAATATGAAATTAAATCCTAAATCAGTGACTTTATATACGAAATGATATAAATATAATTTATTATCGGGTTATTGTTTGACCATTAAGGAAAAATCTCAAACCGTTAAGAAGTCATAACCTAGTAATAAAAAAAATCAAAACCGTTAAATCAGTAACTCATTACCGATAAATCAATAAAAAAAAATTATTCCATTTTAAGCAGCCCTACTCTTCATCATCTTCTTTCCTTTTTTTCTCTCAATATCTCTCTATCCTAGTCAATTTGCTAATCATTTAAGTGTTAACAAACTTTAAGGTTCAAGGTTGGTTACGACTTATGATTATAATTTTCGCAGATATTTGGTACACTCATTCTTTCTTTTTTTTAAAAATAAAATAAAATTGTATTTAAATTATTAGATTTCAATTAATTTTGTATTTATTTTTATTACTAGTTCTAGTAAGTCTGAAGTACCTAAAACTAGAAAACGTTTAAAGAATTATACATATTGATTAAATGTTTCTTTTTTGTAAACCTGATTTTGATATTAATTCAAGGGAGCCACTATATAATGAATAATTAGAAAAATAATTTGGCGATTACGAAAATATGAATGAGGTAGAAAAATATGAATTAAATGAATACCCACTAATTCAATAATCAAAACTCCAAACTCAAACTCGATTTGGAGCTTGACCTCCTCATTTACAAGTAGGACATGGGGTAGACATTTGAAAAACAATCACACAGATAAATGGAGTGCAAGATATTGGTTGTGCTATTAACAGTCCTAGTGATTCTGTTAGGGTTCAAATATGTTCAACAACAATTACACCTTCCCCCCTTAGTAATTTACGAATTTGTGCTATCACGATTTTTCATAATTAATTTACGTTCATCAAATATGATCTTACTACTCTTATTACTTACTCGACCACTAATTTCTTCTTTAATAGGTCAATTCTTTGTGACCATCGCTCGCTTATCTAGAAGGCAAAAGAAACTGGTTAAACTGTCCAAATACTATGCAATATTCTTGGATTTTAGCTGAAGGTTATTGTCTTAGCTGTTTAGAGGCAAAAAAAAAAAAAAAACGTTAGAAAAAACATTTGGGTCAGATTTGTCAATCAGCAGAATCAGTTAAACATGTAGAACAAAACATAATTGATGAACTCCACCATCACTTGGTCTCTACAATTCAAAACAAAAACAGAAATTATATATGTCGACCATGATGTTTTTTGTTTGATCACTAGTGTCAATATCAGACACTATTGATTTTTCCATAGGCATTTTTCTTGATTCTTTTGTGTAGATTGGATGTTACAACTAATTTTGGCCTTGTAATCTATGAGACATTAATCTAGGCATACTTGGTCATTGCAGACAATGTTGTACTAAATGGAGTTTTGATAGTTTCACCAAGAGGCCGGTAGAGACACCTAACGTCATCTGACACTGCTTCATGAAAAATAATTACTCCTTCCGTCCCATTTTATGTGGCACTTTTCGCATTTTGAGATTCAAACAAGTCGATCTTTAATTGTAAGTTTTTTATAGATCCTTTTTACATTTTGAATTATTAATTATTGTGACTTATAGTACTTTTTATGTAGTTTACAAATATATAAATTTTATTTCAAAAAATTTGAAGATTTCATACGTAAATGTCCGGTCAAAGATAAACTGTTTGACTCTCGAAAAACGAAAAGTGCCACATAAATTGGGACAGAGGGAGTATGTTATTATTTCATCTGTCCCTAATTACTTGTCTACTTTTGAATTAACACACCTATTAAGAAAACAATTATTGGCATAGTGAGTTTACCATTTTATCCCTATTAATTATGAAGTGGATGAATTAAAAATTTAAGATTTTCAAAAAGTTCTATCTTTTTTAAAGTAATTAATTGAGGGTATAATAGATAAAAATATTTTGTCCTTTCTTGATTTGTCAAATGGACAAGTAATTAGGGACAACTAAAAAAGAAAAAGTGAACAAGTAATTAGAGAAAGAGGAAGTAGTAAATTACCATTAGATGTCCATATATATATGCATATTACCTCACACTTGGCACCTATGAGATATTTCCATTACCATATGAATACTAAGTAATAATTGTATGGTAGTTCGAATTCAATTTGAGATTTTATTTTTTTTAATGTTAGATTCTATATCGATAGAGTAGTAACATTTTTTTATATTCTCTTATGTATCGAGAGTTCAGTTTAACGTCACATTTTTTTTTTTATTCTCAAAAGTTCTTAATAATGTGTTATGAATCAAAATTTCAATGTATATATATGCAGTATTACCATGCTGCTTGAAAATAGTATGAACTAAATAAATAATTTGAGATAGAAAAAAACTGTGAAATTATTATAATGTTAGATTTAGACTATTTAAAGTTAAATGTGATAATAAATCGATACTGCTTCGGTGACTAAACTCACATCACCCTTTCAAATCACCTTCTCAACCATTTGAGACATGTTCACGTTACTCTTCCGTTCTTATGTCTTCCTTGATTAGATGGGAAGGAGGAAATATTTTATCGTCCAAAATTAATCAAATCTATATATAGAATATTTGTTCTTCCGGCCAAAACTTTTTCAATTTTTATAACCAAAACACTACTCTCTTGTCCATTTTTAAATGTCATGGTTTCTTTTTTTTAGAGTAAAAAATTGCAATTTATAGTACTTTTTCGTATAATTTTCGAATATCTAATTTTTTTTTGCTTAAAATATAGAAAATGTAATCTAATTTTAACTTTGAAAATTAGTCAAATTGACTTTGAAAAGTGGATTCGTTGACATAAATATTTAAAGAATTAGTGGTTGTTGACCTGATAATGAAAGAGAAAAATCGATGAGAAAACGAACACAGTGAAGAAGATGAAACTACCTATTGACATATTTGAAATTTGTTTACCGGATAGAAATTCAAATTAGGGTGAAGTGATAAATGTAATGGA
The DNA here is from genome assembly GCA_036250505.1 of Solanum acaule. Classification (NCBI taxonomy): domain Eukaryota; kingdom Viridiplantae; phylum Streptophyta; class Magnoliopsida; order Solanales; family Solanaceae; genus Solanum; species Solanum acaule. The sequence continues at coordinate 15,910 of JAJOOR010002565.1, read as the reverse complement.
GCAATCAGGTAGTGATAAACATGGGTTTGGGGAGTGGGAATTATGTATCGAGAAATTTTGTGTTGCGCTCAAAATAAGAGATTTTGAATTTTTTTTAGAAATGGTAGGAAATAATAGGAATTATGGGAAAAAAAAAGTGTGTATATATATGTAATTTTTCCATTAGTTATTCCCCTCTTGAAAAATATTAGCATTAAATTTCATTTTAATGAAGTGAGTATGTGGTAAAAAAACCAAAGTCAATCGATGTGGCCTTCCAACTTATACTTTCACCCTTTAACTTGATAAAAAAATAAATATTTACTTTTACCTATACTCAGAAATTTAATTTGTCACGAGTAGATTAATTGTTTTAATTTTGTCATGAGTTGAGGTAATTCCAATACACGTGCACTAATAACATCGGTAATTACTAGTATACAACAAAGATAAGTATATTATTTTCTTTTCCCTTCGAGGAAATTAAATTTTTTTAAAATATGTTAAAAAAGAAGAAAGAAGTATTAACATAAAACAAACGATTTACTTAATAAACACACACATCTTATTATTAGTACTAATTAATAACAACGACGAGTTAAGATCGTCGACATATACATAAAAGAGGAGCTCGATTAGGCTCCTTCCCTTTTTAGTATGTAGTTATACTAGCAGGTATTACGAATTCTCTATTTCACACATCTAACCTGCTCGTGTGGTTCACCAATTCCTCTAAAAACTGTCAGAAGCAGATACACTTATTTCTTAGACAACCTATGCCTCATCGCAGGGCCACCAAATTCTACTAGAGCACACCACACACCTATATGTTATTTTTCTCTATAGCTGACAAGTCTTAGAAAACTTTATTTTAACTAAAATAATACAGTACATGAGGATTAATAATTTTGCATCCATGCATATTAATTAATCCCCTATACCATATTACATATTTTCAAGCACTTGATCAGCTAGATATTTCTTTACTTAATTTTAAGCATATTAAGTCTCTCTTTAATCCAAGAAGGTCCAATTTTACCCTTAGCACAGTTGATATGTGCAATATGGCCAGTATCCTTGCTATAATACATCCAACCTTCCTTAGACACCTTCTTGTTACAAACGTTGCATCGCGCTATAATATTGTCACCAAAAGGAAACGTGTAACAAAGTCGAAGTTTTCCATTTGATTTATCAGCTCTCTTGACGATGTTGTACAACGTGGCACAAGTGACATGAAGATCAAAATGGCAGAGGTCACAACAGTAGAGAAAACTTTGCTTAATGTGTTCACAACAAGCGTCACATGTCTTCCCACAATGCTTGTAGTAGGACGGGTAACGAAGTGTCATAGGGTGTGCAGGGTGTGCATCGTGCTGGATCTTCTGTGGAAGATCAAAGCACGATGCATGCAGATAAAATCGACAACTTTGACAACCGTAACCCGATCCAACAAGTTGCTGCCCGCAGACTCTACAGTTGGCTTCGGAGTACTGCTGGAAATTGTACATGTTCAAGTTGTGGGAATGGCTAAAGTGTTTTATGACCCCTTCATCATCAGTACATGAGTCTGAATAGTCTGGAATAGATCGACGATTATGGTTAATCGTCAGTTGGGAACGACCAAAATCAGCACCACCACGTTGATTGAGATTGATCATCATCATTCTTAGAAGCGATGTAATATCATTTTTGGAACGAGGTTGACGACTCATAGCATGTCCTTGATCATCTTGATCGCTTTCTGAAAAATCTAAAATGGAGCAATGATTATAGCCAAAAGAAGTAGGTTTGGGATTACTGTGACTCTTTCTTTGAAATGATGCAGCTTGATTAACATTGTAATTATCTTCGTCATTGTAATTAATAGAGTTGTAACATTCCTTGCTGCTGAGACTATCCATGATTGCATGAGTAGCTACGTACTTTGATGGTACTGATCTGTTCATTTTTATTTTTTTTGTTTTCTTGTATTTGTGTTTCTTTGTATATGTATTGCTTGGTCTATGTTATTAATTACAGTATTTATAGAGGTAGTTTGAGTAATTGGAAAATACTAATCATAAGATTCCTGCTTAAATTGGAAGCAAAGAATCAAGTTCTCAGACTCACATCCATAGATAGTTAACTTGTGCTTATCAACATGAGCACCTTTATATATGACAATGTAAATAACTTCTAAGAAGATTTAGATTAATTTTGTTATTACTAGGGGTGTTCATGGGTTGATTTTGGATCGGTTATCAGTGAAAATCAAAACTAAATCAAATCGATCATGTTAGAAGTCTTAAGGTAGAGAGGTTGATTGTGCTTTAGGTCTCAGGATAAGGCGAGAAAGATATTAAATGAGTTTAATAAATAGCTGAAAGTCCCGGTATGAACTCCCCTATTGATCTGACTCCAGTGGATTCTCAAGAAGAGAGGAGTCGTGGTGGTCCCCCGGACCGCCCGGATCATTAAGGCATTCTTCCTTTTTGCGTATGTGTTGTAGCTCATAGCTCTAAGCCCCAATCCTTGGTGAATCGATTTAAAGTTATCAAAATCAAACCAATAATATACATTAATTGGTTTGGTTATTATCAATTTTGGTTCGGTTATTTGGTTATTAACCATAGACAAAAATAAAAGAAACAAGGGAAAAAGGATCTGATATACCCCTCAACTTTGCTATTTGGAGCTGATATGCCCCTCGTTATGAAAGTGGCTCATATATACCCTTACCGTTATACAAAAGGCTCACATATACCCCTACCGTTACAAAATGAGATCACATATACCCTTCATTTAATGGAAGTGAAAAATTTAATTTTAAACTTATATTTTTGACTTATAATTTTTTTTAAAAATCATTTAGGGGTATATAGGATTCTTCTAGCAATGTTCAAGGTATATTTCAATATTTTTCATACATAAATTATTTTTTGACTTCTTTGATTTTCATTATTTTAGTTTCTTATTCTTATTTTATTTTTTTCTTTCATTCCTTAGTGTAAAGTAAAAAATTTAAAACTATTTTTTTTTAGCTATATTTTAATTTAAAACAGTTTTTTTTGTCTATATTGTAATTTAAATTTTGTATTTGAAGAAAAAAATTGGTCACCTATAATAAGTTTTACAAGAATATTAGTGAAACATAAATAAGTTTGATCATCAAAATATAAATCTAAATTAGTCATTGAAACAAAAAAAAAATCAAAAATATATGTTTGAGGAAGATTAAATATACCCGTATGGGATTATAGTTTTTTTTCAAAAAAAAATAAAATGAAACTAAAATTATTATTTTTTCCATTTCCGTTAGAGGGAAAGGGTATATGTGAGTCATTTGTATATAAGTAGGGGTATATATGAGCCACTTTCATAACGAGGGGTATATCAGCTCTAAATGACAAAGTTGAGGGGTATATCAGACCCTTTTCCCAAGAAACAATTCATTCAAAACGTGAAAAAGTGACAAAAATCCATTCAAAATGAAAAATAGTTCGAATGGCTGACATTATAGAACTTTCGATCACTGAAAGTTTCAAAATTCACTATTTTGGCATAGAAGGAAGAGACAGTGACATTTTCAGTCCCACAAACATAAACACTCATATAATGAACCAATAAGACAAATATTCTCACAATAAAATCAGTTTTTTCTATCGGTTTGATTCAATTTTTCGATTTGAATCGATTTTTATCCATACCGAGAACGCCCTACTTAGTACTCCTTCTGTCCCTAATTACTTGTTCATATTTCCTTTTTTAGTTGTCCCTAATTACTTGTCCATTTTGACAAATCAAGAAAGGACAAAAATTTTTTTACCCATTATACCCTCAATTAATTACTTTGAAAATGATAGAACTAGTTTTTAATTCATCCACTTCACAATTAATAGGGGGAAAATGGTAAACTCACTATATCAATTATTGTTTTCTTAATAGGTGTATTAATTCAAAAGTGGACAAGTAATTATGGATAGAGAGAGTAATATTATTATTATTAGTATTATGGATAAATTGTAGTGCATTAACACAAGCCTAGTTGTTGCAAATTTGTATGAGGTAATAGTGCAAACGTCAGTAACATGTAGTAAGATTCATCATTTGGAATAAGATTCACTTCTATCTTCTAAGGAGCCTTTTTCTGTTTATATTGCTAATAATATTCTTCCACAGATTTATTCTTAGCACCTAACTATATATAAATGCTTATCGATCACTTTTTTTGATTCTATATCTTAATTTTTTAACTTTTGGTTTCCTGCTTCAGCATTTCTCTTCCAGAATATGTTGTGGAAACACAGAAGAAAAAAATTCTTGAAGCTCAACCTTTGTATTTCATATTAGTGCAGTAAGAGATGAATTCAAAATTTAAATTTTATGGGTTTTAGCATAATTAGAGACGAATTTAAGATTTAAATTTTGTGGTTTCTACTTTATATTCTTACTAGTAAATTTAATATCACGAAATTTATAAAATAATACGTACTTAAAATTACCTATCAGTCATTAAAACTAAAAACTATATTATCTTACATTCAAGATTACGTAGTAACAAACATTAATAATGTAAAGGAAAATGAAAATTATTACATCTTATCATTTATCCTTAATAACATAAGCATAAATTAATGGTTGTAAAAATACATATCAGGATCTATAACATAAGCAATGGTGTCAGTGAGTCATTCAATAGGAGCAAAGTACACAAATATTTAATTGTGAAGAAGAAGAAGAAGAGGTTCAAAATTTTTGTTGTTTTAAAATGAGAGGAAATCCCACTATTTATAGACAACAAAAGGTAGTGTGAACAAATGTTTATTGTGCTTTATCGGAAAGGTTATAATTATTTGGAAAAGTTGCAACCCTTCAGAAAGGTCACAACCTTTCATAAAAGTCACAAATTTTCATAAAAATCGCAACTCTTCATTAAAGTCATAATTTTTCATAAAAGTCACAACTTTTCATTAAAGTCACAACTTTTCATAAAAGTCGTAACTCTTAATTAAAGTTACAACTTTTCATAAATGTCACAACTTTTAATGAAAGGGGGAAGGCTAGTTTTGGAAATAAATAAATTAAAAAGAAATTCTGATTTGTGGTGGCGCCACATAGGCGGGTCTAAGGTTCTCTTTTATATATATACTAGTTTCTGGACACGTGCTTCGCACGTGTGTCCCATACAGGTAGTTCATACAAAATAAATCATATCAAAACTACATTGTAATGAATAATAGAATAAAGTGAAAAAGTACAAGCTAAAATAGATGAATAGTCAGCTTATAGTCAAATGACTTCTTCGTTGAACAATATTAGATGATTAAATATTATTTTAAACTACAAAATTAAACAACTAAATTTATCTAGATAGGTAAAATGTATAATGAATTATATTTTGAGCAACATTTAATGTATTGATATATTACATGATACTCTTTCATAAGTATTGTTCTTGATGTGTATTCCATTTGTTGTTTTGATTACTGATTTCACCAGTTAGAGTAGTTTCATTCATCCACTTTAATTATTTAATTAGGAAAACACTAATAAACATATATCACCAAAATATTATATATGAATACCTATTCTTTTTCATTTATCCATTTTTTTTACCAACTTCAGCAAATTTAAGGTATCAAAAATTAAAGTTGCAAACAACTTCAAGCTAAGCAAAGACTCAAAGCTAATGGTAAAGGTATGGCATATAAGAGGACCAAAAGTCAATCTCTAATACTTCTATGTCAATACATCAGTTTGATTTTAACTCATAAACATGAATATAAGAAACATTGATAATTTATAAAACTTAAAACTCATAAAATATTATATAAACAAGAATAATATATTTTTACGAACACGTTCACAGAAAATAACAAAGCTGAAAAATGAACTTACTCTTTAAAAATTTTCCTCTACTGCTTCCCCTAATGGAGAAATTAAAGTTGTACATATTCTTGGTTTATGAATTCATTTATATAAGTTGATCATTGAGCATAATTTAATGGAATAGATAAGATCATTCATTATCAATTAAGTTAGTTAACTAAAGAAAATAATTTTTTTTATTGTTAGAGACGAAAAGACTTAGAGCCCGTTTGGATTGGCTTAAAAGTCGGTCAAACCTACTTTTAAGTCAGTTTTTGACTTCTGAAAATGTTTGGCAAATATAAAAAATAACTTAAAATAAGTAAAAAAAGACTTAAAATAAGTTACGAAGTATTTGACAAGGTAAAAAATGACTTAAAATAAGTCATAGATGACTTAAAACAAGTCAGAAACCAAAAGTAGGTCTCCCCCTACTTTTTATTTTTTGACTTAAAAGTCATTTCAGTTTGATTTTTTATATTTGACTTAAAACTGGTTTTTAAGCCAATCCAAACGGGCTCTTAAACTATGATACAATGTTCTTTCCAACTTCCAAACAACAGCTACGTACAACCATTGTTATGAGATTTACACATTGCAAGTACAAAAAAACTAAGAAAAAGAATGAACAAAAATTACACAAGAAAATGTTTTGTTGAGAAAACATTGTATTCTAAATTACTACATATTAAGATAATATGCTATAATAAGTATTTGATAGATGAACAAATATAACATGTTGAAGCTTCAATCAAACTAATAAATGTTGGAATGTGAAAAGGTTGTATTCTAATTAATATTGAGGAAATTTGCTACTATAATAATTACTGGGAGATGCACAATCTATTGCTTATCCGGTTCAATGTATATGATTATTAATAAGTTTTATATTTTAAAATTATACTTGCTAGACTTTTAATATTATCTTTATATAATTAAAATATTATTATTTATTAAGATATTTGATTAAATTTATATTTAGTGTAGGAATAAAATGGTAATTCAACTTTTCATTTTGGAGGTTCTCACTTGATGATATGATATGATTGTTGTTCTCCTCACTCTTATGATATTATGAATTCAAAATTATATATACTCAAAATTAAAATAGACTCAGAACCTCTTGGTTAAGTATGAGGGATCCTATCTATCCCACTGTAACCATTGACAGAGGCGGAGTCAGGATTTTATGTCGGTGGGTTCTAATTTTTTTTTAAAAAACAACGATCTTAACCTAAAGTAGCAATCATCAAATTAACGAACAAATACAAGTATTTAATTCACTAAAAACGAATAAGGAAACAAATAAGGAAAAAAATGAAAAGGGAGAGACAAGAGTACACACCGGAGGCCAGATGTTGGATAGTAGCAATTAGATCAACAATAAAAGTTAGAACCCTAACTTTTGGAGAAAAAAATTGAGTTAAACTTTTTTGAATGTGAGTAGAAATCAATATTCAGATATTGTAGTTTCATAGTACGATACAAATACTATTTTCCTTTTTCTTTTTTTTCATTTAACAATTTTTTGTTTTTTTAATTTTTTTTATATAAACCCACCTACGTTTTTAATTAATTCTTACTGGTTTTTTTATTTTTAAAAACAATTAATTACGACACAAATACTATTCCCATACCGATATTCTATTTTTAAATTATTTTTTATATAAACACGCATTCAGAAATTAATTTTTCATTTTACAATTTTTTGTTTTTTTAATTTTTTTTTATATAAACCCACCTATGCTTTTAATTAATTCTTATGTGTGCCTACCGAGATTCGAACCCTCATTTTGTGGGGGTTAAATGATCTCGCTGGGTGCACAACAACCACTGGGCCAAACGCTTCAGTGTGTTTATGGGTTCGCAGGAAATATATATATACATTGTACTTCATATTTTAATACAAATATAGGATCTACGAAAAAGCCAGTGGGTTCGACCGAACCCCCTTCCGCTGCCCCTGACCATTGATGATATATGTAATATGATGTACTTCATATACAAATTTAACATGCTATCAAATGTTTCTCCATGCAATGCTTAGTTATGTAGCACTGAGAGGCCGGTTGGTAGTTGGTTAGAGTTATATAGGTATTAGTAGTAGTTGATACATAAATTAGTTATGAGAGAATTTATGTACGTTTAGTTATTTCATCTTCTATTCTGCATAAAATAATGTGTGTTGAATTTTATACTACATAACCATATAATGCTATCAAACATGATATTACTCATCCAGGATTTATATATAACGAGCTACCATACGACCCCCAACAGTTTGTTTAGAACAAAACTAAAATACTAGAAAGAGTATTACCTTGCAAATTACTTCCAAACTCTGTTCTGAATTTCCTTTTTTTCCTTAGAACTGTTAACTGATGCTTCTAATAAACTTGCATAACACAAGCATATACAGTGATCAAGAATGGCAACACTAATTCGAATACAGGGAATTCAATATGAAATAATTCTTAGGACAACGATCGATGCATAAAACATTAAAACTGATACTAGAGGCCTAGTAACTTTAACCAAAACGAAACGTAGGATTTTTGCAAGTGATAAATGAACTAATGATGGTACTCATTGACTTTAAAACAAAAACCTTGATAAGGATCGTTGGAACTGAGTTTACGAAGAATTCAGCTTTTTCGTAGAATGGCCATGAAGGATTTCCCTTTGTAACAGGTGAAATCCAATAGCTAGTTGCTGCTTTGAGCCCCAGGTAATAAGCTTGAAAGACTGGCTTGGTTTCTCAAGATTCCCTCTTGTGTTCGTCTTATTTCTTCAGGATCTGTCGCACATGAAAATCAGCACAGTAGCGCGAGTTATTTTATGTACAATGTCTGTTTCATCACTATTAAACAGAGAATCTAAAGGTCAAGTAACTTGCAGAAATGTAAGCAAGAGTACACTCAATCAACGTCAAGTTCCAAAATCTAAATGATTTTGAGATGGCATGGAGCTACTAATGATGCAATTCAAGGGTTCTGGCTTAACAAATTTTCTCGTAATTTTGTAGATAAAATACCAGACGTATTATTCTATTAGATCATTTACATAAACACTGACACATATAGGACTTGAAACACATATCCGCAGATACAATTGAGACGTTATGATAGACAAAAAAGACAACCACAAGCATACATAGATACAGTTGAGAAATATTATTTTTGTATGTGTAGGGGCATCTGTATTTATTTGTGTATGTGAGGGAATGTGTGAATGCATATAACATTTAGTCATCGTAACATACTGTAACATAGATATCCATCAATATATATAAGAAAACAGATTCAGAAAAAGTCGATAATCTTCAGACAGTTTAGTGTGCATAGTAATTAAGCGTTAGGAGACAGTGAAGTTCGCGTTCACTCAGATATAAGGATTAACAGATGATGCTTCTTACTTTGAGAACTTTGCCACCCTAGTGAAGCACATATATATTTGGTGCCCGATATTCACGGTCCAATTCGATGAAGAAAATCAGAGATTGATCATAAATGTACATACATCACATTGATACCATTGGATACTAATCCTTAGTGAACCACAAATTTAGTGCAGTCATCCCAAAACACAAAACTCTTGCATTACAGAGACGTTAAATTGGAGCAATGTTATGGAATTACCGTCCTATTGCATGTGAAAGCAACTTCATTTTGGTTAAAACACAGAGCACAAGAGTACTCACCAACATTTTCTGCTAATTTTGGCATCACAAACATTACAAACAGCATAAATCCGAACATCAGGCCAATTGGACTTTTCACCAGAGACATAATGGAGAAAGGTTCCTTTAACTGCAAGAGATATTCACACAGTAGTTTAGAGAAAGAAGGGGAAGATGAAACGGAAAGCTAGGAGATCAAAGTCCGACCTCGTAATATTGCTCCTCACTCAATGGCTCCAAAACCAATTCAATCAGACTCCTCCTGTTCTCAGTTAATGCTGCTTGAACCTTACCTGGATTTCTGGCACTGACATCAACTCGGACCTGACATCACGAGAGATACATTAAGCATATAAATCTTTGTCCTAGAAAATTGGTGAAGAATCAAACATATCGTAGTAGAGAAGCTCACCGGAGAAAAGAAGTAGCCAATTGCAGACACCTCAATAAGATGTGTCCCTGCTGAAACATTATGGCTATTGCTAAGGTTAAGGAATTGCATTCACAGAATAACATTCCCTTCGCATAGCCTTTCCAAAGAGGAGTAGCATTCTAGTTTACATGATTATCCCACAAATTGAGTATAATTCAGATGAGCCACTCACAATCCTAACTTGTTTGGGACTGAGACGTAGTTGTTTGTTCTTGTTATTGTATCATACAAGAAAACAACACACAAAAACAGTAAATATGCAGCACAAAACTCATATTAGTGTACATTTGAGTTAAATCAAGATACATAACCTAAGTTAATCAAAGATGAATGAAGAACTGACTTAAGACATTGATTCGTTGACGTCAGGAAGGATACAATGAGAAATATCCATTGGGTCTCAGGAAAGTAACTCTTTGGCCAGCATTGAGTATGACTTTAACATTTGAAGCTTTAGGTAAGAAACCAGATCCTTTCAAGCTAAAGACTAAAGAAAACAAACAAACAAACAAACAAACAACAACAACAACAACAACGCGGCCTTAGTCACAAATAAGTTGGAACAGCTCCATACGTCATTTTATTATATATGAATAACATAACAATAATAATGCTAAAAGTTCTGTAAAAACTCCACCTTGACAAAACGTTGGAAAATTTAACTAAATTACACCTTTTTCATCCCAAATAATTGTTTACTACTGACCTATTTTACTTAGATTTATCATTTTTTTTTTTTGATAACCGAGAAATCGGTCTGTGACCCACCCTTTGGACCAATCACAGCCTTCTAAACTCGGTAGATAATGGGCTCGCCCCTCTACCCTTCTCCACTTAAATACCGGGCTTCGTTTTGCATGGTGTGGGGATTGAACCTGCGACCTAAGCCACAAATCCTCCACCTTTTGCCACTTGAGCTAGGCCTTGGGGGCATTTATCATATTTTAGCTACCATATTAGTGAAACTAGGCAAATAAATAGAATAAATGACATATTATCCAATATATGAAGCTTATGTATACTAACTACAGTTCTATACATCAACAACATACCCCAAGTCCCAGTATATTCCCACAAGTGGGGCCTGGGGCCTTACCCGGACCTAATTTTTCAAATTTTATAATGAAACATGGTCAAACGCCGAACAGATAAGAAATCAAAGAATAAGATAATAGGAGAGTGATACTAAAGCAACTAATACAATTCTATATCTTATTCTAAAATATAACTAGGAAGAGGAAGGTGGAAAAATTCTTCAAGTATTTACTGGGTATTTTTACTCGTCCGGTAACAGTATAACCATCAGCATTCCTGCAAAAAAATAAAAAAATAATGAAAATGTGGAGAAAATAATCAATTGTTTAATTACCTGACATAGTAATAATTAAAAAAAAAAAAAAACCAAGATTATAATTCTCTGTAATTTTTCTCAAATTCATTTTTTTTTTTACAAATCAATCAATTAGGTTTTACTAATTTGTTATCAACAAGTTACGAAAAAATTCAAAACAGGGGAACTTGAAGATTGAAGATCCAAAATTTTTGGACATTTTTTTTCCCATCCAATGCCAAAAAATTCAAATGGAAATTAAAATTAATTAGAAGCTACGGGAAAATAATCAAATTGTTATTAATTAACAAGCTTAATAAATTCAAAACATAAACTAAAATTTTACAATTTTTCTGAATTGATTTCATTTTTTTACGTGCATGAAAATTAATATACCCAGAAAGAATAGAACATAAGAAGAAGCACTGAAGAAGAAATATTGATCGCACTGCCATTAGGACTATATTTCTCTGTAAATTTCCAAGGAAAAAACTAAACAAGAACGGGTACAATTTTTCCAATTAAATTATACAATTATTTACATTTCTTATCGAATTATTGTATTTATTTATTAAAAATCATATCCTTGAAGTTAGTAAGTTAGTTATAATAAGTTCACTTTACACGTTCGAAATGTAGCATATATGCCTTTTAATTTGTTTTTAATTAGTATTTATGTCTTTCAATTTTGGGCATACATAAGTAGACACTTAAATTTGTATAAAATTGAACAAGTAAACATCACATAAGACATAACACGTCACATAGGACACGGAATTGTCATTTAGAACTCAAAGTAAGACGAATATATCTATTTGTTCAATTTTATATCAGCTTAATTGTCTAATTATGCACATCCAAAATTTAAAGCATAAATACCAACTAAAATCAAGTTAAAGGATACATTTCTATATTATGAATCATAATTTATGATTTATGCCCTTGTAGTACTCTACTAGTATCCTATTAGCTTTGAGATTTTATTAATTTGAATTAGTGTAAAAAAAGTTCACATTAGAAGTAAAATATTTGTTGTATTAAAAAATAAATTTTGTTTGATTAGTAATTCTTTTGTGAAAGGCTTTAATAATGATATGTTTTGATTGGAGAAATTGAAATGTTTCCAGGTGATAACGCAGTATAGACAATATTCCAAGGATGTAATTTGCAAATATTAATTTTCCCAAATTCTAAGCCCTTGCCGATTTTGGTTCTCTCGCCGTCGTACAAAATCAGCATTTCCACCTCCGTCGTCCGCCGTTCTCCGCCACCACCTTCGCCGCTCGTTCGCCGGCGCGTGACTTTTATTATTAGCCTGCTTCGGAAATTGATAATTTATGTTGAACAGCTGAGCTAAAATTATCCACTTGAAGATGAACTGATGATGATTTTGATTGAAATGTTTTGTCCTGGATAAGAAAATTTTAATTTTGTCCGGTAGAGGTATAATCTTTTCTTCTTTCTTTTTTCCTGCTAATTGTATGTAGTAATTTATTTTTTCCTTGAAATTTTTAGCTAAATTTTGATTATATTTTTTGTTGCGTTTAAACACTTAGTTATCAATTGATTGCTTAAATTTCTGAGGATCAGTAACAGTTCATAAAAATGGAGGTTGTCTGAAGTTAGGGTGGCTTAAGCTTTTCAGTTGATGATGATTCTTTTTTTGTTTTTATTCGATTGATCTGTGTAGAATATCACCTGATCTCATACTCTTTTTGTTATAATCGAAGGGGATAATTATATACAATATGATTTTAAATACTTAATCAATAACCAAATTCGATCATTATTGAGCTATGGAAACCAAACTTGGGTTATCTCTCCTTATAAGCTTTGCAAATTTTTTTTTGTTGATGTATGATATTTTACTAGAAGGGATTCTTCTAAGTGAAGTGTTGTTGAGTGTATCTTTTATTTTGGAGGGTTGAAATGGGGGAGGCGAGTGTTGATTGGGTGATGGTGGAAGGGAGGGGGTATGTTGACTATCAATGTGATTAAGAAAACCCATTGATCAGCTGTTAATTTACATGAAAATATGAAGTATATGGCTTTTCTTTGTCATATGAAAAAAGAGAGAAAGGAAATGAGGAGGTGTTAGTGAGTGATCATGCTGAGGCAGACCCCAGAACACTGACGGATCTCTTTGGAAGATTTTTCAGGCTTCTATGGCAGAAGGTGCTATGTCATGTTTGTTTCGGTGTTAGCTGCTGCGATCTTAGTGTTACTTTTGGAAGATCAGGATGAACAAATTGGCTCGTGTACCTCAAATGTCATCTTCTTTAGTTCCGAAAGCACCTCTACTACTCCCTCCATCCCATTTTATGTGAGGTAGTTTGACTCGGCAAGAAGTTTAAGAAAGAAATGAAGGCTTTTAAAACTTGTGGTCTAAAATAAAGGATATAAATTTGTGTGGCTAGAAATCATTTTATAAAGGGTAAAATGGGCATTTTAAAGTTAAATTGTTACTTGATATAGAAATGTGTCATTCTTTTTGGGACTGACTAAAAAAGAAAGTAAGTCACATAAATTGGGACAGAGGGAGTACTTTTTTTTTTTTTTTTATAACAAGGGAAACCCGCAGCCGCTACCCTTTGGGTGCGCACAGGGTAAAACTCCCGCTCCTATGCAATAGCTCGTAAACCACATAAGAGAGGCAACCCGCACTAGGCAAGCCCTGTGCGACGAGCTCGACCTGGAAGGCAAACCCCTTGCTTTCGCTAGCAAGGGGTTTCGAACTTGAGACCTCCAACATGGAAGTCCCAAGCCCAAACCACTGGGCTACCCCAAAGGGTGAGGGAGTACTTTTTTTTCATGCTGCTCCGATTGGTTTAGACCATTCTCGTCTCCACTTGCATGTTTTTATTTTCACTACTATTTTATGAGTCTAGCAGATTGGCCGCACTTGTTTTCTGCACCCCATACCCATGCACAAAATAGTTGAATCATATGTAAGATTTTATAGTGTAGTGTTTTTTTTGTGACATGGAGATATGTTTCTCAGGTTAAGATGGTAGCGGCTCTCTTTTGAATTTCAAAATGACAAGTTTAATGTCAAAATCAATGAGAATCTCGCGGCTTTTCTATCTTACACTACGGCATAGTTGATAAAGAATCTGAAACTGGTATGTTTAGTGTTAAGATGATTGTGTTTGGGATTGTTAGAATTTTCTTGGGCTCTCAAATCTCTCTGTGGACTGCTTTTAGTCATTTTATGAACTTCCATAGTTGGTGAAGGAGACAAAGAGGGTAAGATACATAACTTTCAAAAGAAAAAGCTAAAAGCACTACATAAAGTATCACATATCCTGTTAGAAAAAAGAATATGCTTCTGAATTTCATGCCAATATTTGGGGTTTTCAGGGCTAATAAGTTGTTTGGTATCCAAGTTATTATAAAACATAGGATTAGGTCCAAGTTCCATACATTTAAGCCATGAAATGGCTTTAGACTCTTGAAATGGGTCAAGCCTCGTCTCTAATACATTTTGAAACTTGGAATAGTTGAAATAGTTAAGTTAATCCATGTCTTTATGTGTTTTTTGGTGTATCTATACATGCCATCTCATGTTGGCCTATAACATGCATAAATAAGTGGACATGCATTTTCTTTTCTTTTTTACCAGCCTTTCTATATGTGAACTTCCTGCTTGTATTCACCTGCTCTACAAGACCGTAATTTAGTCTTTGATTGCATAACTTTTACCTTTATGCTGGGAAACATTATTTGCTAGACTTAGGCCCTCAAGTTGCTATCTGACATCTTGTCGAGCATATTTCTGATGAGTGCATAGTGAATTCAAGTTTTATTGGTCACTCTGCATTTATTGCCTTAACATTTGATAATCCTCATCTTTTTCATCATGCTTATTCCGAACTAACTTATATTAATATTTGGGCGTATGCGGGCAGGATGGATGGATTTCTTACAAAATAGAGTATACCTACCACCTATGCATTTGGTTCAAGTAATAAGATCATGCCCCAGAGGAAATGGAAAATGTGTTTGATTATTTTATATTTCGAATAGTCTAAGCATATAATAATTTCTTCGCACGCAAATATAGATTTTTCCTTGAGTCTCCTTGGTGATGGAAAAACTGGATTTTTCCTGTTCTCAGTGCATATGAATGCATTATTGGGTCATATTGTTGTCTCTGTACACATGCTTGGATAAGTCAAAGCAATTTGTTTGCTAAAGAAGGATGCAAAAAGTATTATTGGCTGTTGCGTATCATATGCAGAGGAAATTGTTACAACGACAACAACAACATACCTAGTGAAATCCCACTAGTGGGGTCTGGGGAGGGTGGTGTGTACACATACCTTACCTCTACCTTGTGAAGGTAGAGAGATTGTTTCTAATAGACCCTCAGCTCAATCAATAAAGCCATGGAGGATTTCTCAGACTTTATTGAGGATATGGAACTAGAAGATCCACCTCTCATAGGGGGCAGTTTTACATGGAGAAAAGGAGACAACTACGATACAGCAGCAAGACTGGATAGGTTCCTGTTCTCAGAAGAATGGGAAGTATCTTTCAGGAAAATCAAGCAAACTATTATGCCTAGAGTCACTTCTGATCATAATCCTCTGCTACTAGAATGTGGAAACTGGGAGAGGTCTTTGTCCTATTTTAAATT
>JAJOOR010002564.1:0-33455 GCA_036250505.1 Solanum acaule | reverse complement strand
TCCTCCTTTGTAGTCTACGACAATTTGAATCCTACCTTAAGTATTCAATATTAAAAAGAAGAAGATAAATCTGGCAGTATTTTTGTTTTTTCAAAAAAGTATATAGCTTTTTTCGTACTTATTCCCACCTTGTTGATTATAAATAATACAAACAAGACTATAAATGACAAATTGAAATATTCAAATAAATACTACCTTAGATAAGTTCATGTGCTTTAATCTATAACATAATTATCATCTCTTTCTTTCTTTTTTGGTCCGAAGAGATCATCTAATTAAGTAATAAGACCAATTCCATTAATTTTCTTCTTGTTAAGTTAGCATTTGGGAACTAATTAATTATATTAGAATTGTTAGATTAAAAAAAATATTCGGAATGGCCACCACATTTTTCAAGAGATCATCTCATTAAGTAATAAGACCAATTCCATTAATTTTCTTCTTGTTAAGTTAACATTTGGGAACTAATTAATTATATTAGAATTGTTAGATAAAAAAATAATATTTGGAATGGCCACCACATTTTTCTATTTGGAACTTCCATATATAAAATAATTTAGTTAATTTAATTAAAGAAAGAATTGATATGAATTAAAAAAAATTTAATTGACTTTACAAATTTAAATTTTAGAGCTTTTAATATTCGTTCAAATAAGGAAAGACTTGAGAATCAAAATTTTAGTCAATTTTAAAGTGTTAAATATTAGGATTTCTTATATTTTACAAATAAGTAAAGATTTAATAGCTATTACTTTGATTAATTTCAAAGTCCTAAATCAGTGGCGGATCCAAGAATTTTGCTCTGGGGGTTCAAAGTTTAAAGAAGAAGCTCAGGTGGTAATGTAAGTGCGCGGTGAGCGTAGTAACCCATGACATGCTCTTTGTACAAGCAACCATAGGTATTTCATTGGTTGATAAAAGTAACCAAAGATACTGAAAGCAAAGCTACGTTGATAAAAAAAATTGTATTACATAAGTTAATTCCTAAAACACGTGAAATTAAAGGATGAAAAAGGAAGCCAGACTGGAAAGAAAATATTTACCTTAACTCGCTAAATTTAGCTTACCTTATCATACCGCATTAAGCATTTCTTCCTACTTTTACCCTGCTCCATTGAACATTCTTAAAATTTCTTGTGTTTGTATACTTTTATTTTGTAATGTTTTACTTTATTTTGCACTTTTTAAATTTTTTAAATTAGTATCCATTCAAACACATGTTACTAGGAAAATCATCAAGATTCTCTAAAAGTGTGTAAGTATAGAGTTACTAATATTATAATGCATATCAAAAGATAAATAAATGGCATCGTCATTTTTTTTAGTTCATGTAGTTCAATTTACTAGGTTAGTCATCATTTGTAAAAAAACAAATGACGAATAAATCAAATAGGTTTAGTTTCCATCTCTCTAAAATAGAATTGAAAAAACCCTTCAGGGTGGCCCAGTGGTTTGGGCTTGAGACTTCCATGTTGGAGGTCTCAAGTTCGAAATCCCTTGCTAGTGAAAGCAAGGGGTTTGCCTCCTGGGTCGAGCTCGTCGCACCGGGCTTGCCTACTGTGGTTTGTGAGTTATTGCATAGGAGTGGGGGTTTCACCCTATGCGTACTCAAAGGGGAGCGGTTGCGGGTTTCCCTTGTCATAAAAAAAAAAGAATTGAAAAAATAGAAAAGAAATTCCATGAATTCTATTAAATTGATATTGTTAAAAGGATATTGACGATTCTTTAGTTTCTTCATTCAATTTTTTTTTTCCCATCTCAATTTCAAGTTTAATATAATTCATCATTTTTAAAGAGTTTATTCAAGTTAGTACATGAAATTACGTTGAAATAAAATGAATAATAAATTTAATCAAAGACAAATTAGAAAAAAGAAATGGCTTAAAAGAGAAAAACTGAGAAGAAGATCCAAGCCCAAAAGTTGAGCCCAATTTCATAGCATTAAAAAGGGTAAAAAAAAAAAAAAGGACTTGCTGCGCATGGGATCAAACCCATGGCGTAAGGGCAATTCTTGAACCCCTTATCCACTAAGCTAAGCTTCTCGCTTGTTTGCAGAGAGTTCATTTTAATATATATACTCATTAAATCAGAATTTGGCCTTATATCTATAGTGTAATTTTCAAAGAAGGGGGCACCACCTAGATCCGCCCCTGTCCTAAATATTAGGATAATAATTACATGACAATTATTTGAGAAAAATAGTAAATGACAGTTTTGTCTATTGAAGAATTTTAATGATGGACTAAAGTTAAATCAACATTTCTAAGGACCTTCGTGCTTTTAATATAATCTAGATGAGTCTGAATGGTGTCAAGATTCTACTACAGATCTGATTCATTTAGATCTTTTCACATCCATTAAGATGCTTTATTAAAAAATAAACAAATGGACTTAATGGGATGAATCTTAATCATTAAGATTCAGGCCTAAAAACAAATGCACTTAATGGGCGGAATCTGAATGATTAAGATTCAAACCTCCATTAAGTGCAAATAAATGATGCCTGAGTGCTTAAATTTGAATGTAAGCAAATGCACTCAAATACGGAAGATCTGAACCATTAAGATCCAGATGGTCCATTAAGCGCAAATAACTGAGGCCTAAAGGTAGATCACGTGATCAACCAAGGCTCAAGTTCTTAAACTAGTTTTCATAGGCACCATTCAAGCTATTTGGTCTGAAAGACACATGAGTCTTTGAGTGGAGGAAAAGAGAACCAACAAGTTTAGCAAGAGAAATTGCATGTGTTTTGTAATGTTTTAGCATCACTAAAGCTTAGGAATATGCTTCACCAATGCTATTTTTTGATGTTATAGCTTAGTTGATAGATTATGGAGGTTGTGTGATTGACATTATGAGTTCGCAAGAATGTGTTTGTAGCCTTGTTATGTACTTATTGGCCACTTGGTGATTAATACGACAATTAGTTACCAAAATATATATCTTAACCTGGTTGGATTAAGGCTGGATGTCTTTGATTCTTTTCCATTGAATAAAAATTACTCCCTCTGTCCCAATTTATTTATGTGACTTACTTTCCTTTTTATTCAGTCCCAAAAAGAATTACACATTTCTATATTAAGTAACAATTTAACTATAAAATATCGATTTTACTCTTAATGAAATGATTTACAGCCACACAAATTTCTATCATTCATTTTGGGCCACAAGTTTTAAAAGTCTTCCTTTCTTTCTTAAACTCCGTGCCGAGTCAAAGTACCTCATATAAAATGGGATGGAGGGAATTATAAGTAATTACCTGGTGGGGGGCAGATAGCCAAAGTTAAGAGAATGTCATCCACTGTCCAGATTTTGCACCAAGGTGGAAATTAGTTTGCCATGTTTAACATGTAAGTTAAAATGGTCAAACATTGATGTTTGCTATTCTGGCATTATTTTACTCTCTTTACTATTCCTAATACTGTTTACTATATTATGTTACTGGAACATCTGACGATGAGTTTAACCTTTTGTGTAGTGCTTATTGAGGTTTTTCTAGTAATCTTCAGTGTCTCTGTAGGTTTCATCCTGAGAATGCTGAGTCTTGTTTCTTTGATTTCAGGATTCAAGAGAACTGTTAGAATCTGGTGAAGAGACGTACTTCCCTGCTCTTCATGTTGGTTTGGAGAAACCTTCTGCAGTGGTATATTTCTATCTCTGCCGCATGTACAAATTTGAATTCTCTGTTGAGCTATTGTTACCGTTTTATTTGAGGATGTTTTTAGTTAAAAAAGTAAACAAAAGACATTTGCCTCCACTAATTTGCACACTATTTTTTGCTTAACGCGTAAAAGTTGACTCTTATTTCGCCAGCCACCATGGGTTCCTAGAATAGACAAATCAGACTGATTTGATTTTGCTAATTGCATCTTCATTGTTAGTGAGTGGATGGTTAATTAGGGAAGAACCACTTTATAAACCTTCCCCATCCCCCCCAAAAAATAATAGAGAAAGGACCTCGCTTTGGCGCTGAGGCTAAGGGCAAAACAGTCTGAGCACTTCCCATTGCTTAAATATGTATTTATCAATACTGGGCTTGTGTCTTAAGATTCTATGCGGTATTAAGTGTACAGATCATGTACAGTGTTATCACCATCCATTAGTGAGAATCATCTTCATAAAATCGTGGGCATGTTCAAACGCTCAATCCTAAAATTAATGCTCTCAACAGTTTGAAAAAAAAAATTAATGCTCTTAATAGTTGTTTTCAAGTTATGGTGTAAATTCATGGTTGTCTGTAAGTGAAGCAAATTTTCTGTAGGTATTGTTAATTATGCAATACTATTGAATTCTTATCCGACCTCTGATGGTGGCAGGTGAGCATTTCTGTTATTGAATCCAGTGTGGTATATCTACCATACTGGCTCAAATTGAGAAGAGTAGTATTGTAATTTGACTATCTTGGCTGCGTAGCATTGACTTTTTTGTTAATAGGCTAAGAAGTACTATTTTCTGTTAGACATATTGGGTGGACAAACAAGCAAGTAACAACAAGAGCGAGTTTATTCCATTGGATGGCAACTCTATTCCTCTTTATGATCGTGGATATTCATTTGCTTTGACTGCAACAGATAGTTCAACCAATGTGGAAAGGTAAGTTACCGTTTCAGTCTTCGTAGGGAGCAAATTCATTCCTAGAACACGTGTCCTATATTATTTCAGTTGTTAGTTTGGAGTACCATATGGGTGAGTGACACTGCAGCCAGGGTGCTCATGTTGTTTAAAAATACGGATATTAAAGGTTTATACACACACAAATTGTTGACTGTAACTGGTAAAATTCAAATATTTTCCTTTTTTTTTGAAAAGGTAAATGATATTATTAACAATGGGAATGAAAACTTCCATATACAAGAGGTAAACCCAAAAAGTAGAGATTTTACTTAAAAAAAACGATTCTCTACAAAAGACTCCCCCAATCATCTATACAAGAAGGAATCCAATTATCTATACAAGAAGGAATTTCGAGGGTGCACCAAAAAGAAATCAAAGATAAAAGGCTATTTCTTAAATGTGCAAACTCATTTTTTATCCCCTCAAAGCTCTTTACGCTGATGTGATACACAAATGTAGATGTAGTTTTTCTTAAAGAACTCTTATCCAGTTGGTCTCTACCTGTTCAACCTTATACTTGCCCTTCCTCTTTTTCTTTTCCTTCCATCTCTTTATTGCCTCTTCCTCTTTTTCTTTTCCTTCCATCTCTTAATTGCCTCTTCCTCTTTTTCTTTTCCTTCCATCTCTTAATTGCCTCTTCCTCTTTTTCTTTTCCTTCCATCTCTTATTGCCTCTTCCTCTTTTTCTTTTCCTTCCATCTCTGCTCCTCCCTGCTGTGATAGTCTTGAAGTGTACCTCTCGTCCTCTTGTGAGCCAGATGTATTTTCCTCGTCCTGTCATCTTGTTAAACTCCTACATGATGACATCTACTGGGTGCTGTTTGATTACTCCTCAATGTAGAGTGGCATGTGTTGCAGGCCCCTACATTAGATTCGTAGAAGTCAATATCTATAGTAGCATGTGTCAATGTTAGAATGCTTCCCAGTGTAGTGTCATGTTTAGATAGTTATATGATATTATGTAATGTTAGGCTTTTCACTTGAAAACAATATTTTGACCTGCATTGAAGCACTTCATTTGGATTGTATTAATGGCAGTAGTTTTCCTCGACAGTGTAGAGATTATGCCCATAAATATCCTTGCTCGCAAATTTGATGGCACAGTTGTGTCCTTTGATGATCTGTGTTCTCTGCTTATGTTCTTAATTGTCAAGGAAAACTGGAAAAGGCAATACAAATGAAGGAAGCATGCAGGGTACTGTGAGTAGGGCTGGGCGTTCAGTCGGTTTGGTAAAAATGTGAAACCAAACCAAACCAAAATAAATTTGGTTCGGTTTGGTTATCACAATTTCGGTTCGGTTTAACCAAATTTAATAAACAATGTTTTGAAAATTCCAAAAGCTCACAGCCTCACACTAGCGAAGTATGCACTGCAGCAGTCAGCAGCACAACTACATTCTCTAGTCTTTACTTTGTTAAAGACTCGAATTAATTGAATAATCTATGCCAACTATTGGATCCACTAAATGACTATAAAACCTCTAATACAAATGTTGATGGTCTGGATCCCCTGGTTGCCAAAGAGGCAGTTGCAGACTTGCAGATAGCGTGAAGTCAATGGAACAATATGCTTTTAACATCCATTAATAAGATAAGTGATAACTCTAGCAGCTGCTACAATGGCTGGCATTGCAGCCTACCAGTAACTTCTATACAACATTCAACTTCTACAATAATCAACATTCAACAATACTCTCATGGCTCCAAGCCTCCAACAATTTGTGCCATATATTTTAGCTTTTGCCTTCAAATTTCAATAAGCTTTTAAATCTTGACAAAGTTGACTGATGAGTGATGAGAGAGCGAGAAGACTGAGGTCGAGGAAGACTGAGAGTGAGAAGACACAAGTGTTGCACCCTAGCTTCAAGGTTACAACAGTACATTAATTGTGGCCTGCGAGTCTGCGACTTCTGCGAGATGCGACACAGAGTGGTTGAGGACTCGAGATCGAGTGTGAACTGGAGGTCGACGAGGACTGAGGAGTGAGGTGGACTGTGGTCGTTGACTGCCCCTCGTCGGCGTTAGTGCGTCACAAAAAGTTGAGTGGTCGCTTTACGTGGGATTCACTGATTTGGGAATTGGGGGATTTTCATTAGGGATTTGTCATTTTACTGAAGTGAGGAGGGCTGGAGGGTAGGCCAATTAATTTGGGTCAAACAAATTGGGCCATAAGCCCATAATACGTATATAAATGAAGAAGGCAGCCTATAATCTATATAATATGTATATAATAATTTCGGTTTTTCGGTTAACCGATTTTAAATAGCTAAAAATCGAAAACCGAACCGAAAAACTGAATTTTTAGAATTCAAAACCGAAACCGACCGAAAAAACCGAAAAACCGAAAAACCGAAACCGAAATTAAAAAGAAATCGGTTCGGTCGGTTTTTTCTTTTTGAACCATATTATGCCCATGCCTAACTGTGAGGAGATCCTCGACCTGATATTTGATGTTTACTTGGTGACAAGAATTTTGTTTGTTTGATTTTTCAGGCATAATATCTTATTATGTCTTTTGTATTGCAGAGGAATGGAAATGGTTGATAGTTCCCGATGTTTCAATTGTGGTTCCTATGGCCACGCGTTGAAAGAATGCCCTAAGCCTCGTGATAATGCAGCTGTTAATAGTGCCCGTAAACAACATAAGTCCAGAAGGAATCATAGTGCCAGTTCTCGCAATCCAACTCGATATTATCAAGATTCTCCGAGGGGAAAGTATGATGGTTTAAGACCAGGTGCCCTGGATTCGGAAACCCGAAAACTTTTGGGCCTTGGGGTGAGATTATGTTCTGGATTAGCTTTCTCATGTGATCAATGGTTTTACGTGTTCTGAACTGTTTTTAGTTTTTGATCCAATGCAATTCATTCTAGTTTTGAAAGTGGTAAGACACTGGTAGCATGGTTTCTTGATTTTTATCATCAATACTTTTCTTTTCATTTTTCAGGAGCTTGATCCACCTCCCTGGATTAATAGAATGAGGCAAATGGGATATCCACCAGGATATTTGGGTAAATAATCATATCGCGCATGCCTGTTAATATTTTGTTGGTATTCCAGTTAAATTCTTAGCTTTTTGTCAAGGTGTAGTATCTGACCTCTGGTTAAACATGAGCCTTTTAACTAAATGAGTAGGTTAGGCCCAAATTAGTGAGCACCCAACTCTCTCTCTTCCCGTACTTGTATTTATCTTTTTCCTCCTGTTTTTTGGACATACCAACTTTCTTTGGTTTTGCTTCCAGAGAACAGAATGCTATTTTCAATAGCTATTGTTTATTCTACTCATAGTTTTGCAATTTACATGACATTTTTAGAAGAAGACGAGGATCAACCCTCTGGAATCACAATATTTGCTGATGAGAAAAATAAGGAAGAAACAGAGGAAGGGGAAATTCTTGATAAAAGCTTTCTAAACCCGCCTAGGAAGATGAGTGTTGATTTTCCAGGTGTAAATGCCCCAATACCTGAACATGCCGATGAAAGACGTTGGGAAGCTGCGCCTTCGAGTTCGCGCTATTCGAGAAGTTATTCACACAACCGTTACAACCATGCACAAGACTATGTCAACAGAGGGCATTATCATGAACAGCGTCGGTCTAGGGATTTTGAAGACGACGGACCTCCTGGTTGTGATCCTGGAACTAGCCCCTCGTTGTCAAGCTATTCTTACAGATATGGGGCTTATGACTCACGATATTCATCTCATAGCCCAAGGGACAATGCTTCAATGCCAAGAAGCCCTAGTCTTGGAAGATCCTTGTCAGAGAGAGAGAGGAGAAGCCCAATCGTCAAAGATGGTTCCTATCACCACAGTTTCTATGGTTCCCCTAGATAAACTCTCTCTAGACAATCTGATTGAATGAAGGATCTATACTCTGATTCAGCATTGTCTTTGCCATCATTCCATCAAGTTTAATGGCATGTTTAAAGATGTACCTATTATCTCCGTATTCCCCTGCAAGTTATTGAAATATTGTACATGAGCTAGATCTGGAATGAGATTTAGTGGATATGTGTAGTTCTTATAGGAGTTGCTATACTGGAACTCCTGATCTGTTGATGTTATGTAAAATAGCAGGTGTATGATTTTCTTTCAAGTCTGTTGATACAGTTGTACGCCTTTTGGCATTGCAACGTGCTTGGTCAACTACTATGTAGCTGTAACTTACTTCTTTTGAGGCTTACAACTTAGATGATGATAATCATTCCATGCCTATATAGGAGTAGACATACATGATACACAACTGCAGGATGGTGGTATATAGCTTCCAAAAGTTTGTGTAGTTTTAGATGATGCGTCATTAGTGCAGATTTGTTGTGTTATTCATGTCACTGCAAGTGAAACGCGCCAAGTTCTTGACCAAGACTTTATTAATTGCTCAATCAATGGTTAGAGTTGTCAGCAAAATGATGAGAGTTCCATGGGGTTCTTTTTTCATCTTTGTTGTCGTAACAAGGGATTGCCCTTGTGCAGTCTTAGATTCAGTTCATTTTGGAATACGAGGTAATCAAACTAGGGGTGGGCGCTCAGTTCTTCAGTTTGGTTTTTATCAAACTTCAGTTCGATTTTGGTAAGTTGGAAAGTGTAGCCCTGATGCTGCTTGGAGCAGCTATTTACAGCAATACACCCTATACCTACAACAACCATATATTATAAACATTATAAGACAAATACATAATGCTTCCTTGCTTTTGTTGACATACCATAATATGGCCCTTTAAATTATTACCATTGGTGCCAACATACATAGCCATTATACCACCTGTCAAACACTTTGCTTTTCCGAACCAAATGTCATGGTCAATTGGAACCTTCTCAAAATTTTATGTATGTCATTGTCAATTGGAACCCTCAATTTTGAACGATAATTAAACTTTCCTATATTACATTCCATAAATCTACTATTACTACTCTCTCCGTTTAAAAAAAAAAGACATACATTATTTTTTAGTTTGTTTAAAAAGTAGAGAAAAGACATAAAATCACCATTGAAGTTGTTCCTAATTTTTAAAAAGACACCTTAACTTTGCAAGTGTCTTATTACCCCACGAAACTATCTAAATTCACAATAAATATACCTTTTTGACTTATTTTAACACCACTCGTGTTGTCACGAAATATGGGCGCGTGAAGGACTCTTGATACAACTTCAGACCAACGTAAAATTGCCATGTGGCACTCCCAATTTGACTTATTTTGAAAAAAATATAAAAACTCATGTATTAATTTTTTTTTAACTTTATTAGGAATAGTTTTAAATTTTTCAAATCTTTTTTCTCATCTTCCCTACCATCATTAGCTTATCCATATTTCTTGAGCATCCATGACTTCCTTCATTTTTTTTTCTTTTTGGTCTTTGTTTTTTTAAAACTAATGTTATTGTGTTCATCCTTACTCTTTTTTTTTTTTGAAAAACAAATTAGTTTAGTGATTTTTTTCCTCCAACAAGTCAAGATTGGGATTTGGGAGTAGTTAAACTATGGGAAACTCGATTTAGGAGTAAGAAGTTGGAGAATGTGGTGATTTAAATGTCAGATTTTGACTTGGTGATATTTTTTATTATTTAGATTTTAATTATTTGACGGTGTTTATTTTCATAAATAAATTAATTGGTAATAGTTTGACAAATAATTGGTAGTGCTGCCGCGAAATTCGCCCCGCCACAGCGAGTTTGACGACTGTTGCAACGGGAAGGGAATGGCAGAAGAACATAGTTGAGGCGAAGAAGAAAGAGAAAAAGAAAAAAAGAAAAAAAAAGAAAAAGAAAAGCAAAGAAATCAGATAAAAATATTTAAAAATTATTTTTAATACGTGACAAGTGACTATTAGTGCGTAACATACAAACATTTTTGTATAAGTGTGGTATTGGGTGAAAAATGAGATATACATACTATTTTGAAGTTGTTCAATGAGATAATAGGACACCCACAAAGTTAAGGTGTCTTTTTGAAATTTCGGGACAACTTCAGTGGTGACTTTATGTCTTTTCTCTTAAAAGAATGATCCCTTTCTTCTTTTGGTAACACTTTAATTTCAGTTTTACATGTGGCATACTTAAGACCACAAAATTAAAGGACATTTTTGACATAACTGTAATTTAGAACCACAAGATTGAAAAGTCTTTTTTATTTTCTTAAACTTCAGGTCGAGTCAAACTAATTAATTGTTTTTTAAATGGAGAGAGTAATATAATAAGTAAATTACGAGTGATAACAGATCTAAATTAAATTTGTTCACTATTGATTTGACATACCTTTAAAACATAAATAATGAAATAATTTTATTATATTACCCTTTAAATATAATAAATTTAATACTTTAGAAAATGCATTAGGTAATGGATAGTAACTAATAGCAAAGGTAAATTATTCATTAATTTTTCAAATTGGACAAGTATTGTAGGACATCTATTTTTAGTATAGTGGGCAAATAAAGAAGAACAAATGGTGATGCAAGCTGAGTTCCATCAAAACCTTACCCAAGAAGCCGAGCTAAAAGAGTTTGTAGACTTGTCATTGAATCGCTACCTTGGAGGGTTCTTGGAACAACGACATGAAGTTCAGGAATATGCTAAAGTGGAAGTACAACGATCCATGTGGAAGACTTTTCAAAGTAGGGAGAAAGAGGCTATGAAGGCAAAAATGACTATTCTTGAAATGCAAACATCTCGACTAAGAACACACTTATTTAATTAAGGGTATTTATGTAATACCCATCTTAGGCTATAAATAATGGTGAACAACTCCTTTAGACTTAGATTATTTGGATATGTTGATGTAACACCCCGCTATTTGAAAGAGTTAGAATTAGAAAGAATCATTTTTGGAAAGAATGAGAAATCTGAAATTTGACAAAAGTTAAGCTAAGTATGAGTTTTAGGTCAACTTCAAACGACCATAACTCTCAGAACAGGATGATTTAGGTGTACTACAAGATACCGTAGTAAAGATCTTTGAATTATCTTTCCAACGCCACCGAGTTTTCTCATTTTCGAGTTCGTATGAGGGAGATATGCCCATTTGAAGTCGGGTTGTCTAGATAAGGAAAGTCAAAATCGGGTTTTTGAGGGGTATTATGGTCTTTTCATTACCCAATTAATTAAATCCATTTTTAGTAAATTATTTGGGGTCTAAACTGAGTTAGTTCAGTTTACGCAATTGAGAATTACGCTAGGGCTTTGAGAGAAGAGAAAAGAGGAGGGAAAGAGAAAAAAAGAGAAAAGATTCGTCAAGTTCTTGTGAGTTTGGTTGTGGATTTCGCCAAGGATTCAATCCTACGAGGTATGTGAGTTCACATAGCGTTGGGTTAGTTCACCCACGCGCCAAACATGTTTATTTCAGTATGATTTTCGTCCTAAAAGTTTGAGACTTTGATGTTCTTGAGTTTTGTTCTTGAATTGCTTTCGTTCTTGAATTGGGGATGATTGAGGAGTTCTTAAGAGTTTAAGGTCGATTGTTAGAGTTGGTTTGAGTTAGATTCTTGTGTACATATACTGGGTATCTAAATCTAAAGAGAGTTTGAGAAAAAGAACCAAGTTTAGGCGAATTGGGGTTAGAAAATGAAGAAGGAAAAAATTGGTGAATCTGGGTACAAGGTCCACGACCTTGTTCCTCAGGATTGAGAAATTCTTCGCCACGTCGCGGAGCGGTCACGGACCATTCTGCCTCAAAATTTATTTCGTGACCAAATATTTAAATGCATCTCCGTGTCGCAGACTTGCTTCCAGACAATGATTATTTAGCGTTTCTCATGTTTAACTATCTAAAAACACTCCTAAACATCATGAGATCTTTCCTATCACAAATCACAATCATTGGATCCATAAATTCAAATTCAAGGAAAGTTAAGAGGTAAGTCAAGAGAAGTTCATAGTCTTCCAAAAGTCTTTTACAAATGTTTTAACTTTTTTTTAAGACCTGAGTTTTGAGTTGAATAAAAAGTAAAGATTTGAAGTTCATTTCTTCAAAAGAGTATATCGGGACTATGTATTCCCAAAGAGTAAAATGTTTTCACATTTAAACAAGAAAGGAAACTGAGATTTCCAAAAGAGCTTTTGAGCTAGTTTTCAGTAAAGAGTAAATGCTTTCATAATTAAGCAAGAGAGGAAACTTTGATTTCCAAGAGAGCCTTTGAGCTAAGTTTTGGGCAATTATCTCAAACCACATAAAGAAGTTATGTTTTTAAACATAAGAGCTAGTATTATATTTTGGGAGTAGTATTGAGCACCAATATGGGGGAGAGTTCAGACAACTCCCAGCCCCCATAAACCATGTAGCCATCATGGGTAGAGGTCATACTTTTTGATGATTCATTAGTGCTTTTAGCATAGACTAGTAGATCCACTTAGTAGTCTGGTTATATACCCTCGGCAAGGTATAGGACGACCCTGGTAGCGTGAGGCAAAACGTTGTTTAATCACAATACCTCTTAAGTGATGGTTGTTGGTTAGAGAAATTCCCATAGAAGTATTTTGTATTCGTATCTACACAGAAGTAAATTGTATATTTATATACATTCCAGAGTTTATATTGTATCTTTGCATACACACATAGTTACTATTGTATTTCTAAATACACAGAGTTGTCATCTATATTTTAAAAGATTTTCTTTATATTGCATTTATATTACTGCTTTATATTGAAATGAGTTCAGTTGAGTTGAGACCAGGTTTGTTCTTTCAATTCCCTTTTCAAGCTTATGTCTTGTTTTAGTATTCCCTCACATGCTCGTACATTCAATGTACTAATGTCATTTGGCCTGCATCATTTTTATGATGCAAATACAGGTAACCAGGATCATCATTCAGTGCATCATTGATTCTAGTTGAGCTTCAGAGTTTGTTTGTGAGCCTCCTTACTTTCGGAGGATCCCTTTTTATTGCTCTTCAGTATTTTAGTTCATTAGGATGTCGTGGGTCTTGTCCCAACATCCCTCCCAATTTTAGAGGCTTCATAGACATACAATTAGTTAGATCATTTGTCACTATTTTGTTATTGGCTTAAGTTTTGAGACTTGAGTTGCCATATTGGCTAGTTGCATGTTCTTTTAAGACATTCTAAGTTTATTTCATGAGTTCATCATTTGAGACTATTCTCTTGTGTTTAAGTCTTCCGCTGAGTAGTAATCTAGGCTAAGAGTTCACTTAGGGCCAACAATGGTTCTCGAGTGTCAGTCCCGCCCAGGTTGTAGGCTCGGGGAGTGACAAACTTGGTATCAGAGCACAGAGTTCAAGAGTCATATGGAGTCTATGAAGCCGTGTCTCTAGAGTCCTAGTTATCGGTGTGAAGTGCACCACATCTATAATTAGGAGGCTGCAACATTTTAGGAACTATCTCACTTCTTTCATACTCATTTCGTGCGATAGAGTTCATCTCTATACAATTTCTTTCTAACTTGTGCTTGCGCGTAACTGATTGTGAGCTGGGCTATGGTCGAGAGTGCCTTCATGGGGCGTTTATTTCCCTGTGAGCTAAGAGAAGCAAAGGTAAGATAATTCCTTACTCTTAAGCAGGATTCTTTGACCGTTCATGAGTACAGTTTGAAGTTTACACATCTGTCCCGCTATGCTCCGGAGATGGTTGCTGACATGAGGAGAATGATGAGTTTATTCATTGCTGGGTTGTCTCGTCTATCAAGCAAGAAAGGAAAGACAGTTATGCTGATAGGGGATATGGACATAGCAATGCTAATGATCCATGTGCAACAAGTTAAGGAGGACAAGTTGAGGGATATGGAAGATTTTAAGAATAAGAGGGCTAAGACATCAAGGAATGAGTCCAAGCAGCAAAAGGGTAATGCGAACCAATCTTCCTTCCAACAGGAACAAAAGGGACCTGCTCCATCATATGCTAGTGCAACTGCACCAAAGAACAAAAGTGAGTACAATAGTCAGAATTTCAGAGATAAACTTACCTATTCTCAAGGTAGTATGGCACAAGGAGGTAGTAAGCCCCCTGCATGTGCTAAGTGTGGTAGGAACCACTCATAGATGTGTCGTGATGGCTCCACTGGTTGCTTCAAGTGTGGCTAGAACAGTTATTTTATGAGAGAATGTCCAAAGAACAGGGCAACAGAGCCCAATCTTCTTCAGTTGCTCTACTAGACAGAGCTGCATCTAGAGGAGCTACTTTAAGGGGTGGCGGAGGAGGAAACCGTCTTTATGCTATTACTAGTCTCCAAGAGCAAGAGGATTTCCAAGATGTTGTCACTGGTATGATCCAAGTCTTTAACTTTGATGTTTGTGCTTTACTAGATCCAGGAGCGAGTTTATCCTTTGTAACTCCTTATGTTGCAATGAATTTTGATATTCTTCCTGAAAAACTTAGTGAGCCCCTAAGTGTTTCTACACCTGTTGGTGAGTCTATTTTAGCAGAGAGAGTCTATCGTGATTGTACCATTTTCGTCAATCACAAGAGCACCATGGCTGATTTAGTTAAGTTAGACATGGTAAATTTTGATGTCATTCTTGGTATGGATTGACTTCATGCCTGTTATGCCTCAGTTGATTGTAGAACTCGAGTTTTCAAGTTCCAGCTTCCTAATGAGCCAGTTATAGAGTGGAAGAGTAGTTCAGCAATGCCTAAGGGTCATTTTATTTCGTACCTTAAGACAAGGAAGTTAGTTTCCAAGGGGTGTGTCTATCACTTAGTCCGAGTTAATGACTCTAGTGTTGAGATACCTCCTATTCAATCAGTTTTAGTGGTAAAAGAGTTTCCAGAAGTCATCCTAGATGATCTTCCCGGAGTCCCTCCTGAGAGAGAAATAGACTTTGGTATATATATTCTTTCTGATACTCTTCCTGTATCTATTTCGCCATATAGAATGGCACCAGCAGAGTTAAAAGAGTTAAAAGAGTTAAAAGAGCAGTTGAAAGATCTCCTAGATAAAGGTTTCATTCAACCAAGTGTCTCACCTTGAGGAGCTCCGGTCTTGTTTGTGAGGAAGAAGGATGGTTCTCTTAGAATGTGTATAGATTACCGTCAGTTGAACAAAGTTACTATCAAGAATAAGTATCATCTTTCGAGAATTGATGATCTCTTCGATCAACTTCAGGGTGCTACTTGTTTCTCTAAGATAGACCTTAGATCTGGCTACCATCAGTTAAGAGTAAGGGAATGTGATATTCCAAAGACAACTTTCAGGCTGTTATGGTCATTATGAGTTTCTGGTCATGTCGTTCAGTTTAACTAATATGCCTGCAGCCTTCATGGACCTTATGAATAGAGTATTCAAGCCTTATTTAGATATGTTTGTTATTATGTTCATTGATGACATACTATTCTATTCGAGGAATGGGAAAGATCGTTTTAGCCATCTCAGAATAGTTCTCCAAACTCTAAAGGATAGAGAATTGTATGCCAAGTTCTCTAAGTGTGAGTTTTGTGTTGAGTCTATGTCATTCTTAGGCCACATTGTTTCCGGTGATGGAATTAGAGTTGATACCCAGAAGATAGAGGCAGTGCAGAATTGGCCTAGACCTATATCTCCAACTGATATTATGAGTTTCTTGGGGTTGGCTGGATATTATAGAAGGTTCATAGAGGAGTTCTCATCTATTTCATCCCCTTTGACCAAGTTGACTTAGAAAACAGTGAAGTCTCAATGGTCTGAAGCTTGTGAGAAAATATTTCAGGAATTGAAAAAGAGGTTGACTACTGCCCCAGTATTGACCTTACCAGAAGGTACACAAGGCTTTTTTGTATATTGTGATGCGTCTAGAGTTGGTTTGGGTTGTGTGTTAATGCAGAATAGCAAAGTTATAGCTTATGCCTCCAGATAGTTGAAAGTTCACGAGAAGAACTACCCAACCCATGACTTAGAGTTGGCTGCCGTAGTATTTGCTTTGAAAATATGGCATCATTATTTGTATGGTGTTCATGTAGATGTATTCACTGATCACAAGAGTCTTCAGTATGTGTTTAGTCAGAAAGAGCTTAATCTCAGACAGAGAAGGTGGTTAGAGTTACTCAAAGATTATGACATGAGTATTCTTTATCACCCAGGTAAGGCTAATGTTGTTGTTGATGCCTTGAGTAGATTATCTATGGGTAGTACCGTCCATTGTAAGGAAGATAAGAAGGAGTTAGCAAAAGATGTGCATAGACTTGCACGATTAGGAGTTCGACTAATGGATTCCACAGAAGGATGAGTAGTGGTAATGAATGAGGCTGAATAATCATTAGTGTCACAAGTGAAAGAGAAGCAAGACCAATATATTATTTTGCTTGAATTGAAGGCAAATGTTCATAAGCAAAAAGTAATGGCTTTTGAACAAAGGGGAGATGGTGTATTGAGGTATCAAGGTAGATTGTGTGTACCAAGGGTGGATGAACTCCAAGAAAGGATCATAGATGAAGCTCATAGCTCCAGATATTCTATCCATCCGGGTTCCACAAAGATATACGTAATCTGAGAGAGGTTTATTGGTGGAGTAGTATGAAGAAGGGCATTGCAAAGTTTGTTGCTAAGTGTCCAAATTGCCAACAAGTTAAAGTAGAGCACCAAAGGCCCGGTGGTATGGTACAAAATATAGAACTTACGGAATGAAAGTGGGAGATGATCAATATGGATTTCATCATAGGTTTACCACGGTCTCGCACACAACATGACTCAATTTGGATGATTGTAGATCGAATGACTAAATCAGCTAATTTCTTGCCGGTAAAGACTACCCATTCAGCAGAGGACTATGCCAAGTTGTATCTTTAAGAAGTAGTTAGACTTTATGGGGTGCCAGTTTTGATTATTTCAGACATAGGTGCGCAATTTACTGCATAGTTTTGGAAGTCAATCCAGAAAGGCTTGGGTTCAAAGGTGAACTTAAGTACTGTTTTTCATCCTCAGACAGATGGTCAAGCAGAGCACACTATTCAGACTCTATAAGATATGTTGAGGGCCTGTGTGATTGATTTCAAGGGTAATTGGGATGATCACCTACCTCTCATTGAGTTTGCTTATAACAACAGTTACCATTCTAGCATTTAGTTGGCTCCTTATGAAGCTATTTATGGGAGAAGGTGCAGATCTCCAATTAGATGGTTTGAGTTTGGTGAAGCTGGGTTGATAGGACCAGACTTAGTTCATCAAGCTAAGGAGAAAGTGAAAGTTATTCAAGAGAGGTTGAAAACAATGCAGAGTCGTCAGAAATCCTACATAGATGTTAGGAGAAAGGGACTTAGAGTTTGAATTAGATGATTGGGTTTACTTGAAAGTTTCATCCATGAAGGGTGTTATGAGATTTGGAAAGAAGGGGAAGCTTAGTCCTCGGTATATTGGTCCTTACAGAATATCTAAGAGGATTGGCAATGTAGCTTATGAGTTGGAGCTACCACAAGAGTTAGCAACAGTTCATCCAGTATTTCACATTTCTATGCTGAAAGAGTGTATGAGCGATCCTTCATTAATCATACCAACTGAAGATATTGGTATTAAGGACAACTTGTCTTATGAGGAGATTCCTGTTCAGATTCTAGACCATCAGGTTCGCAAGTTGAGGACTAAGGAAGTAGCATCAGTCAAAGTTCTTTGGAGAAATCAGTTTGTTGAGGAAGCTTCTTGGTAAGCTGAGGAGGATAAGAAGAAGAGGTATCCATATCTCTTTGATCCTGGAGAAACTTCAGACCAAGGTACTAATTCTCTGCTTAGTACTCTTTAATTGATATACATGATGTGTTAGATTTGCTTGTTGGGTGTTTGAACTGAATATTTTACGTTACGCCCTTAGCTTGCTAAAATTAATCTCATTCGAGGACGAATGTTCCCAAGGGGGAGATATTGTAACACCCCGCTATTTGAAAGAGCTAGAATTAGAAAGAATCATTTTTGGAAAGAATGAGAAATCTGGAATTTGACAAAAGTTAAGCTAAATATGAGTTTTGGGTCAACTTCAAACGACCATAACTCTCAGAACAGGATGATTTAGGTGTACTACAAGATACCGTAGTAAAGATCTTTGAATTATCTTTCCAACGCCACCGAGTTTTCTCATTTTTGAGTTTGTATGAGGGAGATATGCCCATTTGAAGTCGGGTCAAGAACGAAAGCAATTCAAGAACAAAACTCAAGAACATCAAAGTCTCAAACTTTTAGGACGAAAATCATACTGAAATAAACATGTTTGGCGCGTGGGTGAACGAACCCAACGCTATGTGAACTCACATACCTCATAGGATTGAATCCTTGGCGAAATCCACAACCAAACTCGCAAGAAATTGACGAATCTTTTCTCTTTTTTTCTCCTTCCCTCCTCTTTTCTCTTCTCTCAAAGCCCTAGCGTAATTCTCAATTGCATAAACTGAACTAACTCAGTTTAGACCCCAAATAATTTACTAAAAACGGATTTAATTAATTGGGTAATGAAAAGACCATAATACCCCTCAAAAACCCGATTTGGGGATGAGATTGAGGAGTTCTTGAGAGTTTAAGGTCGATTGTTAGAGTTGGTTTGAGTTAGATTCTTGTGTACATATACTGGGTATCTAAATCTAAAGAGAATTTGAGAAAAAGAACCAAGTTTAGGCGAATTGGGGTTAGAAAATGAAGAAGGAAAAAGTTGGTGAATCTGGGTATAAGGTCCGCGACCTTGTTCCTCAGGATTGAGAAATTCTTCGCCACGTCGCGGAGCGGTCACAGACCGTTCTGCCTCAAAATTTATTTCATGACCAAATATTTAAATGCATCTCTGTGTCGCAGACTTGCTTCCAGACAATGATTTATTTAGGGTTTCTCATGTTTAACTATCTAAAAACACTCCTAAACATCATGAGATCTTTCCTATCACAGATCACAATCCTTGGATCCATAAATTCAAACTCAAGGAAAGTTAAGAGGCAAGTCAATAGAAGTTCATAGTCTTTCAAAAGTCTTTTACAAATGTTTCAACTTTTTTTTAAGACCTGAGTTTTGAGTTGAGTAAAAAGTAAATATTTAAAGTTCATTTCTTCAAAAGAGTATATCGGGACTATGTATTCCCAAAGAGTAAAATGATTTCACATTTAAACAAGAAAGGAAACTGAGATTTCCAAAAGAGCTTTTGAGTTAGTTTTCAGTAAAGAGTAAATGCTTTCATAATTAAGCAAGAGAGGAAACTTTGATTTCCAAGAGAGCCTTTGAGCTAAGTTTTGAGTAATTATCTCAAACCACAGAAAGAAGTTATGTTTTTAAACATAAGAGCTAGTATTATATTTTGGGAGTAGTATTGAGCACCGATATGGGGGAGAGTTCAGACAACTCCCAGCCCCCATAAACCATGTAGCCATTATGGGTAGAAAAATGGTCATACTTTTTAGATGATTCCTTAGTGCTTTTTAGCATAGACTAGTAGATCTACTTAGTAGTCCGGTTCTATACCCTCGGCAAGGTATAGGACGACCCTGGCAGCGTGAGGCAAAACGTTGTTTCATCACAATACCTCTTAAGTGATGGTTGTCGGTTAGAGAAACTCCCACAGAAGTATTTTGTATTATTATATACACAAAAGTAAATTGTATATTTATATACATTCCAGAGTTTATATTGTAGCTTTGCATACACACAGAGTTACTATTGTATTTCTAAATACACAGAGTTGTCATCTATGTTTTAAAAGCTTTTCTTTATATTGCATTTATATTACTGCTTTATATTGAAATGAGTTCAGTTGAGTTGAGATCAAGTTTGTTCTTTCAGTTCCCTTTTCAAGCTTATGTCTTGTTTTAGTATTCCCCTCGCATGCTCGTACATTCAATGTACAAATGTCATTTGGCCTGCATCGTTGTTATGATGCAGATACAGGTAACCATGATCAACATCCAGCGCATCGTTGATTTTAGTTGAGCTTTAGAGTTTGTTGGTGAGCCTCCTTGCTTTCGGAGGATCCCCCTTTATTGCTTCTCAGTATTTTAGTTCATTAGGATGTCGTGACTCTTATTCTGATATCCCTCCCAGTTTTAGAGGCTTTATAGACAAACAGTTAGTTAGATTATTTGTCACTATTTTGTTATTGACTTATGTTTTGAGACTTGAGTTGCCATCTTGGCTAGTTGCATGTTCTTTTAAGACATTCTAAGTTTATTTCATGAGTTCATCATTTGAGACTATTTTCTTGTGTTTAAGTCATTCGCTTAGTAGTAAGCCAGGCCAAGGATTCGCTTGGGGCTATCAATAGTTCTCGAGTGCCAGTCCTGCCCATGATATAGGCTTGGGGCGTGACAATTGAATTCTCATGAATTGAGTGTAACTCTTGAGAGAGTTTAAGGCTAAGGTCATAGTTGCTAGGAAATGTTGAAGAGATTGCTTGTTTGAGGATCATTCCTCTTGATGGTTATCTAGAAAAAGGTTCGTGCTTGAGAATTCATTTCTCTTATGTGGATCTTATAGATTAGGTGCGAGTTTTGATTCTTAATTGGAGGTTTTAGCTTTAATATAGCTATTGTTGCCAATTAGTTCCTTTAATTGTGTCTTATGGGGTCGTTTGGTAGAGTGTATAAATAAAAAGAATGTTTGCTAATGCTTTGTGTATTAGTAGTACCTTGTTTGATACACTGTTATGCTATGTATAACTAATTCAAGCATTAGTTACACACTCTATTATGTATTGAGGAGTG
Source organism: Solanum acaule (assembly GCA_036250505.1). Classification (NCBI taxonomy): domain Eukaryota; kingdom Viridiplantae; phylum Streptophyta; class Magnoliopsida; order Solanales; family Solanaceae; genus Solanum; species Solanum acaule. Next base: position 12,260 of record JAJOOR010002564.1, on the reverse strand, counting down.
CATTACTAATACCATGGATTTTTAGGTATTAGTAATGCAAATGATTTAATACATGCATTGGCATAATTAAAGACCCAATTACCCTTCAAAAACACTTTTACATCTTTTCCACCATAATTGTGAAGGATAATTTTGTAAATAAATATTTTTTTACAATATACACTTTCTTTAATACACCAAGCCAAACACTGCATAAAAAATATTCTATGCATAACTAATGCAAGTATAACTAATACAATCATTACTAATGCAAGCATTACTAATACACTCTATTTAGCATTATTTTTATACACTCTACCAAACAACCCCACTTTCTTATTCTTAGATTTTAGGGTTTCTTTCTATTTCCGCACTTCGATATTGTATCAGATGGGCTATATTCTTTCTTTTCAAAAAAAATTATATGTTGTAAATATATTATTAATATGGATGTCCATAACTTCAAGGTGTCACTACATAAAAAATGATCATTAGCGCCAATTAATTAACGGCAATAGCTTAATTGCCTCTAAATATGTATTTATAGCGGCAATTAGCACTCTTTGTATATGTCCCTAAAGTCTTTAGCGATATTGGTTCTAATGACATTTAACTAATGCCGGTAAAGACTTTATCACTCTTTATTAATGTCTACATTTATTGCCGCTAAAATTTATTTTTGTTGTAGTGTGTAATACCAACCATTATGTGTTGTAATAGTCATACCTCCGCTACCTCCCCATTATCTTCCACACCTCTATATTCTTCCCCTCATTCGCAAGATTTAATGTCATGTTTATGACCCTATAAATATAAGTATTAAGAATCACATTATACATGACTTGAAACACTTTAAAAAATAAGAAAAACTCTTCTCTTTTATCTATTTTATTTCTTGTTACTTTCTTGCTTCACAATGTTATTCTTGTTCTTTATTTTATCACCACAGAGGCTAACAAATTAAGGCAAAATTAATTCGGCAATTGAATTGTGGAGATGATGATCAATTTCTCTTCTTTGTTGTGGATTAATTTATAAAATTTCAATTCTTATAATTTGAATACAACATGTTATATGTTTCTTTTATTTTTATTTTTAGGAAAAAGGGACAAATATACCTATAAACTATCGAAAATGGTATACACATACCCTTCGTTATACTATTTAGACACTAGAGTCCCTGCCGTCCGAAAAGTGAAGCACTTGTATCTTTCACACTAATGAACAGACACGTGTCCTAATCTTTTGCATTTACCCAATATTTTACTTAAAACTAAAAAAAAACCCACCCCTTTACTATTTTTAACCCACCCGACGCACTATCAAAATAAAATAGTTATTCATCTTATTTGTTATGTAATATAATTAGTTCCTTGTTGATTAAAAAAAAAGAACTTCCATCTTCAAGAAAAAAAGTCGGTTCATCTTCCAAAATATTGTATACAACATTGCATCAACCAAGAGAAAATGATCAAAATAGTCCTTTGTTGACACCCAGTTTTGACCCTCCCCGATAGAATTAATCATCGAGCTTCCTAAATTCCAAACGATTTGAAATAATTAGTTTTTATAAAATTCAAAATATTTTTTCAAGTTACTTTTAATTAATTTTATTATTTTTTATAATTTTTAGACTATATATATATATATATTTCATAATTATGTATATAATAAATATATTTTATGAATATTCGAAAATCGTCTCAAAAAGATTTTAATTTTAATTAAATATTTGGTTAATTAGTTTAGTTATATAATAATTTACATTCTTAAAATAATTAGTTTATAATTAAGTTAAATATTTTATTTCGTTAAGATTAAGAAGCTCGTTAATTAATTAATATTAATTTGTCTTATTTAGGATTTAGTCGAATTTGTTAATTTAATTATTCTTTTAACTCCAAGATCCAACCCATCTTTGACCTCATCTAACCCATTTAGAGACCAAGTGTTGGGCCATTCAACAGCCCACCAATTAAATACAATATCACATGCCAAAAGAAATTAAAGACCCCCAATTCTAACAACATTACAATACATACAACAGCCCAAACAAAAACGACCCCACATAGTTTCTTCTTCTTTTTCACGCATACCAGACAACACAACAGACCCCTGTAGCGTTTTCTTCTTTGCAGCGAGAACCCAGAAAACGCAGCAACTAGAAACGTACAGCAGCATCCCAGACGTGTTGACACACGCAACAGCGGGACAGAGCACTCGTCCTACCCCTTCCCTCTTCCGGAATGGGACGATTTTTGCAAGAAAAGGTGCCTCCCCCAAAATGGTGAAAGGGTTTTTGAAGTTTGAATTCAAAAGGGGCCCTATTCTTATCAAATTTTACCCGTTTCCCCCCATTTTCAGCCTTAGTTTCTCCTATATAAACCCCTTTCTTCCTCAATATTTAGGGTTGGAAAAAAAATAGAGTTAGAGAGTTGGAAAAAGAAATAAAGAGCATGAGATTAGAGACAACTTGCATGGAGTAAGCAAGAAACGGAGGAAAAAGTTACAATAGGAATTAAGAAACACACCTTATATAAAAAGCAACAACCAATCTTAGTTTAGAAATATACCCAAAAGAGGTTATTTTTTTTTTCTCGTTCGCTTCAACTCTGTTCATCGGAATTCTCGGAGTCATATTTCGGCGGTGAAAGTTCGTTGTCGCTAGTTTGTCGTCCCGGCTCGCTGCTCCGAAAGAGGTAAAATCTTTTCTAAGCTTTGTTCTGTTCAAGTCCTAGTTACTCTATGTGTTCTGTTTTAGATATTCTTAATCATGTTTTGGTCATTACATGTTAACATTATTTATATTAATGATAGAGATTTCCTTTGTTCTTTCTTGAAGTTTTGCTACTGTTATTATTAAAATGCAATAGATCTCTCAGTTTATTTCCTTGTTTTCCCATGTAGTTTCCCTTTGTGGTGTAAATGTTGACTATTTCTAATATATATATCCATTTGTTTGCCTCTTATGACTGACTTCATGTCTACTCGAAATGTATAATTTGCTTACGAGATTTCTTGTATGATCTTGGCCTCTTTAAGGAAGCCTCAAGATTAAGTCTGTTTCGAATTTTACACTTGCCTAAGCTTTTGCTTACCTGCTAAGATTAGTAGTTTTACCTTGTGGGATCATGTCGTTTCATTTGTTTATTTTTAAGCCGTGAAGATTCACTCTTTCTAAAGGTTTAGCTTTTTTTCGTGTGATTAGAATAGATTGGTATTCGATCGGGTCCATTCTTTTACTTCTTGAAGATGAATGCACCTGCTTGTATTCATAGTTAGTTGTCCGATATGCTATTTAGTAACTAGTGTCTTAATTTTATTTTATTTTGGTTGAGATTTCCTCTCATTTAGTGCCAATAGGCATTTCGTTTGAATGTTTAGGTCTTGTGAGGGCATTAATGTTATGGTATTACTATATTGTTGTTCCCTTATGCGTTTTAAACACAATGACATCTCTTGTTGAGAAATAGGATTAAAGCATTGGTCCTTATCAAGTTTCGTTCTTAATTTTATTAAGGAATGTCTAAATTTCATTTACCAAGTTTAGTAGCTTCAAATTTGCTCTCTGTTATAATGAGTTTGAAATCTTTGGACAACTGGCTCATATGTTTTTTTTTTAAAAATAAAAAATAAAAAAAATAAAAATTTTGTATATGAGAAGTGCAAATCTATGTAGTGTCGAATATGTGGCTGTTTGTTAGCATGTGATCATTACGTGTCTCTTTGAAATTTTGATTCAGGTCCATTATCAATCTTAACAAGATATCTATATGTTATTCAGTATATGTTAGTTATTAACATTTTGATTATTCTTACCTTCTATTTAATGCTAAATCTGTCCAGTTTCGATCATTAATTGCTTCTCTTTATTTTCTCTTTTCATGAAAACTCTATCCGAGTCCCTTTTGGGGGCCCACGATTCCCTTGCATTTTCTCGTTGGGCCATGGAGGCCTAACAATCCCTCATCGAGTCAACCGGCCATTGAAAATTGACGTACAGGTCCCGGAGTTAAAATAAAAATAAAAATATTGAAGCAGATCGGAGAACTGAGAAGATTGGGCCAAAGGCCCACTCTTAAATCCAAGATTGTATTTTGTTATTTGTTGGGCCTAAGCCCATTTAGTTATTATTATTATTATTTTTGTTAGAAGTTTAGGACAGGTGAAATTGGGCCTAAGGCCCAAATAATATTTTATTTTATGTTAGACTAGGACAGGTGCAGGTGATTCAAATGGGCCAAAGGCCCAAAACGAAAATGGGTCCAAATACTGGCCCAGGCGGACAGAAACCAGATTTGGGCCCAAATCTCTTCCCCTCTTTGCTTTATCGTGTTTGTGTGCTTTTTAAATATTTGCAGCTAATCTCAAGGTCGAAAAATTCAAATCCCCGAAAGACGCCCATTTTGATTTAACAGTTTAACTAAACCAGTTAGTTTTTAACAAGACTTAAAGAAATAATTTTATAAGATAGCTCACTTAGATTATATTTAAGCACTTCCCTTTTCCCTTTTTGAAATAGTTTTAACTGTAAAATAATTAATTTTTTGTAATTTAAGTTAAGTTAAATTTAGCCAAATAATTAATCGTCGAATAACTGCATTAGCGGGTGTTCTAGGTGCTTTCAAACCCTTCCTAGAACACTAATATGAACTCCCGAACCCCTCTTAAGTATTTTCAATTGATTCTCTGTTTTAATCTATTGAAAATCGGTTTTCTTGATTTTTTTTAAAATTAAGTGGCGACTCTTAAAACCAGTCTAAATTATATTTTCCTAATAAAATATCCTTAATGGATGGACTTAGATTGATTTGGTCCCTCATATATGCAGCTTATGGAAAAGGTTCTTTATCTATGTTAAAAACTTATCAGTTTAGTATTTCACCCTAAAATTCTAACTACACAAAAAAATTATGTCACATTTAACAGAGATGTGCGACTCACGTGACATACAAAAATCTTAAACAAAACCTGTGTCTTCTTGGATCAGTTCCAATGGATGAGAACTCCTGCCTTTCCAACAAAAATCATTTTCTTGTAAATCAATGGACACAAGTCTTTCCATGGTTAGTGTCTGGGTAGGTTTTGACGAAGGTGAAGAAGACGGATATTGACACACTCATTCAAAATTGTTGTTTATCGATCAAACACACAGGAGTAGAACAACAAAAACTATAAATTGGCAGATTGGAGAAACTGGAATCATGCACCAGATGCATTCCGATAAGATGATGAGAGTCAAATTTGACATTTTAAAGTTACTGAGTAGAATTGCCACACTCAAAGAAAATATGAAAACATATGAAGCTGCTGACAATCAATGAAGTGAAAAAATGATTGACTCGACGAAACTATGAAAATAGTAGCTACTTACTATTGACGATAACATTCGAATTTGAACTGCAAATCCTAGACTATGTATACTTCCTCATTGAACTGCAAACCTTAGTCGAAAATTCTCTCGCCTGTTAATAGTACTAGAAATACAAAAGAACTGAAAATGTAGAGCAGCTCCGGAATGAAGAATACTGATGTCCAGCTTTCTGGACTGGTAAGATCCAACAATTTGTGTCCATTGATTTACAAGAAAATGATTTTTGTTGGAAAGGCGGGAGTTCTCATCCTTTGAACCTGATCCAAGAAGACACAGGTTTTGTTTAAGATTTTTGTATGTCACGTGAGTTGCACATCTCTGTTAAATTTGACATAATTTTTTTGTGTAGTTAGGGTTTTAGGTTGAAAAACTAAATTGATAAGTTTTTAACATAGATAAAAGACCTTTTCCATAAGCTGCATATATGAGGGACTAAATCAATCTAAGTCCATACATTAAGGACTATTTTGATCATTTTCTCCATCAACCAATAACACAAATTGATTTGAAGAATATTTTTAATCTTGGACAAATTAAAATCTATTTCAAGATTATTTTCAATCCTAGACAAAGATACTAAATTAAAATCAAAAGTTTTCCAACAACAACAAATCGATTGTGCATTGCTATGCTTCAAAATATTTTTCAATACATCAAAATCTATTTGAAGAATATTTTCAAACCCTTTCAACATCAATCTATTTGAGCTCAAAATTTTCAATTTCATTGCAAACCCATTTTGAAGCTTGGAATTTTATCCGTCAATGGTGGTAGAATTTTCAACCCCTTTCAACAATAAAAATTAATTTGAGTTCAAAAGTTATCATCGATTGTAAACCCTTGAAGTTTTATTCATCAATGGTGAGAGTATTTTCAGTCCCTTTTACCAGCAAAGCAATTCGGAATTTTTCGATTCAATTGCATATCCACTTTTAAGCTTGCAGGTTTGTCTGTCAATGGTGGTAGTATTATCAACTCCTTTCAACAACAAAGAATCGATTTGAACAAAGAATTGAAATGAGTCTCTTATTTTCATTGAAAGTGTATGCTATTGTGTTTTTGTTTTGGTAAAATTTGGAGAAGGATTGAAAATAAAAATGAATTGAAGAAGAACGCAAAATTTGGGGTGTTTTGGTCTGGGTATATTATTAGGGTGTTAGTGAGTGGATGAGTTATAATATTAGGGCGGGTTTTTTATTGATCCGGGTGGGTCTTTGATTTAGGGTTGAATTTAATTAAAATATCGAGTAGATGCACAAGATTAGGACACGTGTCCATCCGTTACTGTGAAGGATACAAGTGCTCCACATTTTGGACGGCAAGGACTCTAGTGTCTCAATAGTATAACAAAGGGTATGTGTGTTCTATTCTAGGTATTTTGATGATCCTCACAAATGCAGGGACCCGGTCCCTAGTAGAGTGCTCTCGTCCAGGTTTAAAATATTGTATAGTTGTAAAGTTGTCTTGTCAGGTGGTTGGTGGAAAGGTCAGCGTACTTCACTAATAGGAATGGACGAAGTTGTTTGTTCAGTGGTCAATAAATCTTGTTGGTGATTGATATATTCAAAGAACAAGAAAATAATTCATCATTCATTCAAAGAGAGAGAGTGGGTCTTTTCAAGAAAAACAAAGCATCAAGAAACACACACTGCAAGGGACCTAATAGGCTGAAGATAAGTAATCTTGAAGTGTTGTTATTTTGAATGCTGGTATTGAGCTAACGTTATATGATTCGTTTCACACTCATAAAGAAATGTTTCAAAACCTTTGTGTGTATTCATTGTAAGAACACCGTTAGAGTTAATTGTGTGTTTACGTTTGAAGTTTATATTAATTAGAGTTAGTTAATATAGTGGGCAATGGATGCATTGCTTTGGCTCAGTAAGTAATAGGGTTATTACTTAATGTGAGATTAAGAGTTCAGTCACATTGTTGTATCTGAAGTCTGTATTCACTTTTGCTTGTAATTAGTGAAAGCAATTGAAAATCTTGTGTGACAGATCGTGGTTTTACTCCCTTGAGCAAGGAGGTTTCCACGTAAAACTCTTTGTTCCCATTGTCGATTGTTTTTATCTCTTACTGCATTTTTATTGTACGCTTGACCTGGTACTATAACATACTGGTGGACACATACATCTTAAGGAATACCATTTTTGATAGTACGAGGATATATTTCTCCTTTTCCCCTTATTTTTAAGATGGATTATTTAAATCTAGGGAAAAAGGATAACTGTACCCTCGAACTATCGTAAATGGTATCTAAATGCCCTCTGTTATATTTTTAGGACACTATGCCCTTATCATCTAGTTTTTGAAGTGTATATACCCTTTGAACTAACAAAGGGACAAGTGACACGATCTTAACGGTCTATCCAAAATTTATTTAATTTTTACCCACAATTAAAAAATCAACCTGAATAATTTAAAACTCACCCAAATAATTTAAGACCCACATGCAAATAGATCTCATTTTTCCTTTCTCCTCTAGTTCCAGCAACCAAAGACTCCACGAACTAGTTACATCACACCTCTGTGACTCCATCTTCTTCGGCGAAGCTCCACAATAAAACCACCTCTAACTACTACCAAATCCAGCCTCCCTTGCTCCGGTGAAACCAGCGCGGCTGCGACCTTTCGGCCATCACAAAACCTGACCACCATGCACCCATCTCTCCCTCACCGCTGCCCCAGCAATTCCGGCGATATACCTCTATTTCTCTTTACAGAGCTTCAACAATGATGGCGAAGAAGACACTCCATAACTCAGAGCTAATCCGTGGTGTGAGAAAGTTTTCACGTTCCAAAATGTATCATACAAAGGGTTTATGAGCAATCAAGAAGAAAAACGACAAAAAGTTTCCTTAACACCAAAAAAAATCAATCACAATTCCATCAACCGAAAAACCCCAGAGTTCTACCCATACATTCAAAGAGTTGTTGTATGTGTCCTTTGTTCTATTTGAAAAGAGTTCAGTGGATCTTACTAAAGATTTTGTTGATGAGAATCATTTTAAATTTGGGTAGAATTATGAGATATAACTTTTTATTTAAAAAAAAAAAACTCTAACTGATTCTCTATTAGGAAGGAAAAGATCCGAGAAGATAATTTGTTGGGAGTTTTGGGTTATAATTCTTTGTGGGTCTTAAATTATTTGGGTAGGTTTTTAATTATCTGGGTGAATTTTTAATTATGGATAAAAATTAAATAAATTCTTGGGTAGTCCGTTAGGATCGTGATATGCGTCCCTTAGTTAGTTCAAGGGATATATAAACCCCAAAAATTAAACAGTAAGGACATCAATACCTAAAAGTATAACGAAAGGTATTCAAATATCATTTATAATAATTTGAGGATATATTTATCCTTTTCCCCTTAAATTTAAGAAAAGTCGAGCTACAAGAGAAGCTCCTGCCGCTACCATAGTAGTAGTAGCATATAGAGGAGCCAAAATAAAAGTAGGCACTTACACGACGGCCAAAGTGGATAGATTTTGCAATTGCACTACTAAATAACACTACAGTAAAAAAAACATTTAACGATAATAAATATACACATTAACAAAAAATGTTTTTACCAACATTAATTAATTGTCACGTGATCCAATAGTGCCGGCAAAATGAGTCCATATTTTGGTAACCCGCCCATAATTTAATGGGTTGCGTGAGTGGCCTTTTACATGGGTAAAATATGGGTTGGTACCCATATTCAACCCATAAAAATATGGGTAAAATATGGATTAGCCAAATGGGTTAAGCTTCTAACTTTTATTCACTCAAAACTCATGATATCACTAAAAAATTGAATTTCTCTTCCTTTTTATGTTCATTATTTTTCTCTATAATTGAAAAGGTGAAGTCTTTGGCCCTCCAAAAATATATATTTTAAATGTACATTTCCTTTGTTAATTATAATTATATTTTTTATTTGTTTAATTTTATATTGGATAATAAATAATAGTGTAAAATAAGCAAATCATGTATTAGCATTGACATTGCTTTAAGTGCATTAAGCATGCTTTAGTTCTAAAATGCAACTATTCATTTATTTTGAAATTAAAAATATTTTTCCCTTGTTATTACATAATTTATTTTATATTGAAAAGTTAGGATTTTTTTTCTTATTTTATGATACGATAAAACTAAATGAAGCATTTTCAACATTTTTCATCTAAAAAAAGACTAAAATATTTTCTCCATGTTGAATTCTTAAGTAGAGTACTATTTACTCATGAAAATATAGGTAAATATGGGTAAACTAGTATTTTTACCCAACCCATTTGTTACCCAATTCATTTTTACCCATATCAAATATAAGCAGATTGAATTATTACCCATTTTATGTTGACCCATTTTCAACCTGCCCAAATTTGATCCAACACGCCCATTTGCCACCACTAGGATCCAATATTGCTTTTAGGCTTTAAAGATAATTAGAAAGAAGGTTAATAGTAGATATCACATAAGGTAACAAATAAAGATGTCATCACGAATCAACTTATTTTAAGTGCCAAATAAAATAGAACACCAAACGACTAAATTATTGTAACATTGTTTCAATGACATTTAAGTAAAGGGAAATCTAGTCTTACAACTTCACTAGTTAAATCGCGCTACCAAGATTATGGACACTAAGATTGTTAAACAGAATGAAAGCACCTGGCAACCCTAATCACAATCATTAAAAAAGCTACGACCTCAGACTTTGTTTTCATTTCAAGAAGAATACACACCACCACTACACAAACTCTAAAAGCATGAAACTGCCCTAAAAGTGTACCAAAATAAATGGAATACTTGTCAACATGCCTAGAAAACTACCCTTAGACATGCATGCAACCGATGTGCACTGTCATTTCGGCCTTTCACTATGTGGTGATGAAACTCCAAATCTTCTTCCCTATTGAGACTTCACCAGGATGCAGAACCTCTTCCTCCTCGTCTACTTCATCGTTCTCATCAGCATCCTCATCTCGTTCTCCATCTTCTTGCACAATGGTGTCACCTTCATGTTCCTCATCGTAGACATTGTAAGCTGAGGGTCCTTCTGGTGTTCCATTCATTTCTTCACTTAAACCCGTATCATCTAACAATTCATTAGCTATATCAGCAGTGCATCCCTGATCATCTGCTGCTTCCATCAACTGCCAGAGAAGCAATAACAAACTTTAGAGATCATTTGATTTAGAGACAAGTAATGGTGCAATTGCAATACAAAGACAACTAATGAAAAGACCAAAAATTATATGGATCATTTCTTGTTGGATGTGTTTGGTATGATAAAACTACAAATTAATGTTCAATGTATAGTTTAAAATGTGTGTGACCTTTTAAATAAAATAAAAGCTTGTTTTTCACTAGCCGTTTTAGTGTTTTTAATTCATATATTACTAATACTTGCATTCTTGTTCCACATTATATACCGCATACAATAATACATATATTTTTGCATAATTTATGAGGAAAAACAAAAATAGCAAGCAAATGTCAAATAAAATAATGCTTGGATTTTATGTGGAGATTAAATCTCCTCACCACACCATCCAAACGACCCCTTAATGAAACAGTTGTCTGTCACCAGAAAAATGTATTCCAATGTTTCATTTGAGTAAAAGATCCAGTTTATTAATATCAAAGTATATCAAAATAGAGAGTATACTTACAGGGCTATCGGCTACAGCGGGAAGAGCAGCATCAGAGTTTCTGAGTTCTCCATCACTGATGGCTGCAGGAGTTTCTGGCATGGCTTTGGAGTCCCCATTTTCTTCCTGAGATTTTGAGACCAGCTCTGGCAAGGATCCATTAGCTGTTGCTACAGCAGCACTGATGGCAAGCATGTAAAGTTAAAACACCATTAGCTTTCAAAACAACACCTGTTCCTAGCTCATAGAATGTGAGAAACGTGGGGAAGGAGCACCCAAGTAAAGAGAAGCAACTAGAAAGTTGGTCATCTCCTTCCAATCTTGGAGTTCCATGAGACCAAAATCCTTTTATCAGAAACAATCGAACACCAGACCACTCAATTGACTCTCAAGCACGAGGATGCTAGTGATAAATCTGGTTCCTATAGTCCCTTTGGGTAGATTGAATTAGACAACTTTGTAACGAGAAGGAAACTAGGAATACCACTCTGACATCCAGGTAATTAAAGGACTAACCACTGCAAGTAACTTCACTAAATTTAATCAAACCAAGCTTATAGAAATAAATAGGTCATGAAAAGAGTGCATTCGAATTGAACCACCTCTTCCTTCCCGTAAAACAAACATACTTAGAGCTATAGTAAACTGAACCAAGCTGTCTGCTGGCTGGAGTACAAGATTAGTTTATATATATATATTTATATATATATATACACACACACATACATATATACAAATTTGTATTCCTCAGCATATGATGCTGGCAACTTCCAAAAGAGAGACAATTATAGAAAAGAAAATAGCTTACAAAGAACCTAATAAATCTACAATTTGATCTAAAATCCTCTATACATTGCTGGTTACTCCAACAAAACAAAGACACAATGCCTAAAAACCTAGATCTTGTACTGAAGAGGAAAATATTCAGGCAAAGAGAATTCTCAGGGTACTGATGGCGTGACACTAACTTAATTCCAATGTTCATCACATGAAGGTTGTCAATCTTGAAGGACAAGGTTGAGGACGGAATTGTGATATGAGTAATTTCGAATTCCACAACTCCTTTAGGAAAAGTTCATCCGAGCTTGAACATTCAACTACCGTTCATAATCCTTAAGAACTCATCATTTCATTTCTAAATGTCCACAAGTGACCTTATCCAAGAGACTTGAGGATGTCAGAAGTCACTGATGTACCATTTTACCCACAGCCATGAAGTTAACTTTGCTAGATACATTGAGGGACAAGCTTAAACCTTTCAATTCTCC
>JAJOOR010002563.1:0-42986 GCA_036250505.1 Solanum acaule | reverse complement strand
CAATACATAACTTAAATGCATTGTTGTTTGATACAACTCTCAACTGCTTTCTTCAACATTAATCACATGATAGATCTAACAAGGATCAATCATTTTCCTTTTCATAAAAGACAGTATAATAATATACCCTATTATAACATATGGTTGGGTGGCCAATTTAGCATGTTAGATTAATAAATGGCTAGTTGGTGCATGCTTTTGTCAATTATGGTCATTCTCAAAAGATGTAAACATCTTAACCAAATATATTGCAAGCTGGAATCCTTCTAAAATATTTCCATATATCCTATTTTATGATATACACTTTAATTATTAAAGAAACTAGCTTTTGCTGATTTAAGAAACCATTATGTAAAAAAAATGTATTCATCCCACTTCCCAAAAGAAAAATCTTTAAAGGATCTAGAATTAACCCTTATCAATTCACACGGCAAATTTGTGGCAATCAATTTTAGCATCTACAACAACATATGAACACGTATTAATCATAATAAAATTGGACATAAGTCACTGTCCTCTTCAAAAAAATTAAAACCATTCAATGTTTAAAAAACAAATAAACAGAGTGGTCCTTAGAAAATGCCATGATGGCGACGTACGTCTACAACTTGACCTTTTAACTTCTCATCAATCTTTTTTTTTTTTTTTATAACCATAGTATCTTGCCAGCACCGGAAAAAATTATACTGTTTAGCTAGATTAAAATTTTAATTCAATGTGTAATCTTTTTCATATTGGGACAACTCTCAGTAAAATTTCTGACTCGGTCACCGGTCCTGTGTTCATCAAGAAATGGCCAAAAATCGAATCTTGACACAAAGATCAAGACTACCCATAAGTAATATTAAGAAGAAAAAGATATTACCTTTCCGATGGTCTCAAATAGAGTTTCATTGAAAGAAGCAGAAGTGAGAATAGGCTGAGGGAAGCTAGTGGCATGAGGGACTATATTATTGAATTTAACTCCTGGACCAGTATATGAAATCCCATGTAATGCTTCAGACCACCACTCATATTTTGGGATTCCAAGCCTACTAACATTACCAGCAGTGTTCACCAGCATAGTGATTTTTTCTTGTAATGTTAATCTTTTTACTAGATCATTTACCCTAGCTGACACACCCAATGAGACATCACAAAATGGAAAGCTTTTTAGGCTAGGATTGGTTGCTGTATCACAAGCAAAAACAGCAGATGTTTGAGCTGAAACTGGCTTGAATTGTAAGCAAAAATGAGACAAAATGAAGAAGAAACAGAGCAAAACAGAGTATTGGTGTTTCTTGATTTCATCCATTGCCCTGTTCTTCTTCATGTAAAGAAGAAAGAAAAAAGAAGAAGATGTGATATGAGTAGTGAGAGGCAGATCTTGGTTTTTTTTATAGGAGAAGAAATGATAGCAAAGGCATGTTGTTTTGTAGCAACCCGTGATGGATAAACGTAAAAAATCAAAAAATGTACTCCCCATCTATTTCGATTTAATTGTTTTAAATTGATTAGGCAAGATTTTTGAATTTTATAGTCATAAATTAAAGACTCAAGTAATCCTTTTGATATCGATGAAATAATTTAGACACTTAAATTAAGATGAAAGTATAATATTAATGGGGTCCAGTTTCCATGACTTGTGTACAAATAATGAGAGAGAAACTGTTATCTCACTCTCTCTCTGTCTTTGCTGTCCAATTATTTTGCTGTAAAAATGGTAAGATGAGGTCAGTTAAAGATTTTATTTTTCGAATTTCTATAGGTACTTTTTGTTTGGAAGCTCGTTGGGGAATGTGAAAGACAGAGATAGCGTTGGATTTAAAGGTTTGCTTTGGGTAAAACATGAAAACAATAAATAAATAAAAGAAATTGGTCTTACAGATTTGCAGGGTTTTTTAATTTAAAAAATGATTCATGTGCATTATGAATACGATTCAATTTCACAAAATATTTTAACGAGACATATCGAACTGTCAAAGTATTGTACTCTTTAATTTGAACTCATTTTTGGATCGCCTCAAAGCTTATGATCTCATCGATTTATTTTCTTGGTCTTGTGGTTTATTAACAATTTCAAATTCAATGTAAATCTATGAAGTAGTTTTTCGATTCTACCGTTGATAAGTAGATAAGAAATTGGGGGTGGGGGTGGGGGTGGGGGCGGGCGGGGGGGGGGGGCGGGGATTGGTTAGGTAAAATTTGTCAAATTAAAGTTTCCAGCTAGAAATTAGTGTGTTACAGAAATGATTTTTAAGATAATTCAATGAAGATTGATAAAAACAAAGAATACTGGGAAGACTATTTTGTCAATGGATGTTTTCTTTTTTCTGGTTTATGATTCAAAGCCTCTTTAATGTTTTTTTCTATGTATAGATTGTTTGTTTCATTAGGGTGGTTGGGTAAATCATGGGTTTGTTAGTGATATATGCTGTATAATTTATATAATTTCCTTAGATTAAAAAGTGGTCCAACTCCAATCTCATGGGAAATTATTGATACTAATTAAACTCAATCTCTCAAATAATTTATGGTTAAAAAATACGATAGGGATCTATGTCAAACCTTCATCGCCATAGAAGGTGAAAGGTTGGATGGATTTTACAAGAAAAAAAAGTGGTCCAACAGTGACGCGGAGTCAGGATTTTCAATAAGGGGGTTCAAAATTTGAAAAAATAGATACACAAAGTAGCCGAAGGGGGTTCGACATCTATTATATATACCAAAAAAATATTTTAACCATGCATAAATTGTAAGGTTCTCATGGGGAAATTACCACTTCCTTTAGGTTCTTTATACTTGTTATATTTTATTTTATGAGATTTAATATGACTAATTTTTTAAATTAAATTGAATTTAGAATAATTTAATATTTTAAATTAGATGTTCAAAAATTAAATGAAAAGTAATATAAGTTGCAATCTTTTTAATCTCTTATGTTTGATCTGTTATTGGGATGAGCATCTTAATAGTTAATTGTTTATATATACTTATTAATAATGACGATCGATAAGACAATAATATATAAAGGTAGTAGACATATATATATAACAACAGAAGGCAATGATACGCCCAACAATATTTACCTTCTTACTTGACTAGCTTCTTCTTTTTCTTTATATAATTCAAACTCTTCTTAAATGTTTTCCTTTGTTTAGGATAGACGATGTCGACCTTTTCTTACAAAGGATAAAAAAAAAAATCCGAGGAAAAAGCAAAAACAACGTAAGAGAGTGTACTACACAGGAATGGAGTTAGGTGGGAGTTCGTAGATTCGCGCGAAGTCATCAATTTGTTCGTAGACTCCATATTTGTACTAGAAAATTAAGTAGTAACTTGTGAATCCCTAACAAAACTAATTGACAACTCAATGGTAAGAAAGGGGAAGGAAATTTAGAACCCCTAAACTCTTAATACTGGCTCCACATCTAGTACACATATCATCAAGAAAGTGTAATAAGGAGAGAGGAGTATTTTTCAAACTAATAAGAAATAGTTTATGTATGAAACTTACATTCTCACTAAGTTGAGCATGAAAAAAAAAAGATAGCTTAAGTAGGTTTTTGACACTTCAATCAACCCATATATGTGTATGTGTGAATTAAATAATCCTCATGTCCAACAATACTTGTCCATTATTAATTTTGCACACTTCATACGAAATTATAAATAAAAGGGTAATTTTACTATATCATCCTTTGAATATAATAAATACAATATATTGAAAAATGTATAGTTAAAGGACTATTTTAGACCTACTAGGATAGTTTAGGGACCATTTATGTCATTTTCTCCTAGTAGGAGTGTAGGGACATGCACATAGGCGGTCGAGTGGTAGTATTAGGAAAACACCCCCGTGATTCTTATGGGTAGTTGGGTCACATTTGGCCCCATTCTTTTTCATTACATGTCTTCTAAATGTTTTATTTAAAAAACAATTAGTATAATATTTTTTTGGCAAATTATAGAAATTACATACTTTTAAGGTAAAATTACAATTTATCCTTTAAAATTTTATAATTACAGAAATCCCTCAAACGGATACAATAATATAAGCGCTGATACATTAATCTGATGCGCGAGATACATTAATTGTTAAGTAAGATACATTACATTTTATACATGATACACTAATCTGATGCGCCTGATACATTAATCTGATGCGCCTAATACATTAATCTGATGCGCGAAAATGATGGATTTTGGATATTTGTAAAATTTATAGGGGATAATGGTAATAAGTAAACTAAAAGGTGGGATTTCTATATAAAAAATATATATATATATATTACAAGGAGTAAACTTTAGTGATAAAAAATAATCTTGTAAATTTACTATTATGGTGAAAAATGTTCAGTAATAATGCGCGTGATTAACTCGATTAGCACAAACAAAGTTGGTCGAATGAAGTAACAAGTATATTTTTTTTTACTATTTTTGACTCATTTAAAGCATTTCTTTTCATCAAAAACTCAATATTTGAATTTAAAATTTTCAATTAATAATAGAAAGATTTCACCTATAATATTTTGATTGTTATGAATATTGTTGAAAAACGATTAGAGATGTAAATACCTTTCAGTTTGATTATTACGTAATTTTTATAATTAAGAAATGTGTCGTATTAGATTAACGAAAAAGTAGAAACTTCAATCAAAAGTTCAAAGTCCATTCTACTTTCTTTTCTTTTTTTAAAATAATAATTTTGAGCTCAGGGCTCATTTTATTTCATAAGAAAAATAATCTGAAAAAACCAAGTAAAAAATAAGCCAAAGGCCCAAAAAAATAATAAAAAAGTCTACTTTGTCCACCTAGCCCAAAATGAACTAAGCATCTTTCTAATTCTAACCCTACTCTATCGTCACTTTCCTTTTCTTTGTTTCCTAATCTTCCTCCTCAAATGATCCTCTCCAGTGTAAGCTCTAATCCTCCACTTCGTCTTTTCCTTTGTGAAATCTCACTTCTTTCTTCGGCTCTTAAGTCCATTCTACTAAATTTAGAATAGGGTCCCTTTTTTTTTTTCTTTTTTCTTTTCTTTTTAGGGGGATGTTTCATAGGAAATGCGCGCGAAAAGGGTGCCAACTGTGTATATTAATCGAAACACGTGACGTAGAAATGGATAATGCTTTATACTCCCTACGATGGTTGTCCATTATACTAACAATATTTTATTTTACTTTATGAAATTAATATATAATTTTATATATAATTAATTATGATCATTTCTCTATTACATTTTTCAAGATATTATATTTATTACTTCCACTGTCCAACAATACTTGTCCACTATAGACTTTCCACACGTTTTAAGCAACTATAAATAGAAAAGTAACTTTATTGTTTCACCCTTTGAATTTTATAATTCAATGTCTTGAAAAATGTAATAGAGAAATGACTATAATTAATGATAAAATTAGGAACTAAGTGTAAAATTATTCATTGATTTCAGAGTGAAAAAATATTGTTGGACAGAGAGAATATATTCAAAGGGTGATATAGTAAAATTATCCTCCTATTTATACTAGTTTCTTAAAAAGTGTGCAAAGTCAATAGTGAACAAATATTATTGGATAAAAGGGTATAAATCAGCTTCCTTCCCACTTCTTGTTTTTCTATTTTTTCTTGGCAAGATTACAGGCGTGTGTTTTGATATTCGATTGGATATTTTTAAAGTTTGATTTTAATAAACGGAAAAATCCTTTTAGCCAGAAAATTTGGCCAGAATGGTATTTTACCTTTTTAAACATTTTTACCCTTTTAACTTTAATACCTTTTAACTAAAAAATGGAAAAAAGATTAGTTTATTTTAAAATTTTAAAAAAAATGATAGTTTTTAAAAATTTATGGCCATTTAGCATTACCCTTAATAAATAACTCCCTCTGTCCTTAATTACTTGTTCACTTTTTCTTTTTTAGTTGTTCCTAATTGCTTGTCCATTTTGACAACTCAAGAAATGACAAAAATTTTTTTACCTATTATACCCTCAATTAATTATTTTAAAAAAGGTAAAACTTTTTGAAAATCTTAAATTTTTAATTTATCCACTTCATAATTAATAGGGGTAAAATAGAAAACTTACTATGTCAATAATTTTTTTCTTAATAGGTGTGTCAATTCAAAAGTGGACAAGTATATAGAGACAGAGAGAAATAATTAAAAATAAATATTAAACTTAGGAATTATGATGGTAATACAACTTATATAATTATTATATTTATCCAACATGGTAAGCAAACATCTGAAATGACCATGGTTACCACAAATAAAAAGCCAGACACGAAATTTCTAAGTATGATCATTTGGTATTTGATTTGATATTTTCAAAATTCTGTTATTGAAAATAGATATTAGATAATTAAAATTTTAAAGTTCGATTCCATACGATAAATTAAATTTCTACCTGATAAAATCTAATTCAATACAATAATGTGATTTCTCATAATTTATGCCCCCTCTAAAAAAGATAATTTCATATTGAAAAAAAAACAATTTTTGAATTTAAATATATAAAATTCTAAACTAATTCCAAAATATACAAGTCAATATCTCAAAAAGTCACTCAATTTTAAGAATTTGTCTAGTAAAGTCATTAAACTTTGTTTAATATCAACAAAATCGCTCAACTTAGACATTTGTATCAAGAAAATCACTCAACTCAATTTATCATTAAAAAAATTTAACATAGATAAATAAATTATTTTTATGCCATGTAAATATGAATTCCATAAATAAATTAAAAAAATTAAAAATTCATCAAGATTTTTTTGTGAATAAACTTAAAAATTATATGAGGATATTACTAAAAATTAAAATGTATTATGATGAACTTTTTCCAAAAAAAAAAAAGAGAGAAAAAACCCGTAAAAATTTGTCATGACAAATAATTGTGGGATACATGATTTTTTTATCGTATAAAAAAAATGATATAGACGATGGCTTAATAACTGCAACTCTGCAAATATTAATCTGTTGTGGTCGTTGAATTATAAGAAAATTGACGTCTTATAAAAAAATTTGTTGCAATCATTAAGCCTATGATAATATATTTATTGGTAGGGTAACGTTCATCCTGATACCATTTAAATTTTAAGTGCATAATAATATTATAATATTTATTTCACTAATTAAATTTATTCTTAAATATTTACATATTTATTTTTCTATGTCAATTTTTTAAAATAAAATTAGTTGAGTGATTTGATGGATACAAAGGTTTAAATTGAATGATTTTATTTATATAAAACATAGTTTAATGACTTAACTAAATAAATTATTAAAGTTGAATGATTTTATTGATATAAAATAAAATTCAATGACTTTACTAAATAAATTCTTAAAATTGAGTGATCTTTTGAGATATTAACTTCAAAATATACTTGTCTAACAGAAAGATATTTTTATGTAGAAAAAAAAAGGTTTTGAGGAAAAAAGGAAAAGGAAAAGGAAAGGGCTATTTTAACACTGAGAAACAAAATGTCATTATATGACAGCTGCCTGACATGACTTTCTCATGCGCAATGAAGTCTCTCATTTTTATTTTATTTTTTTAAATATTATGCTTCACACAATTAATAATAATTTATATAAAACTTTTTTTTGAAAGATAAAAAAAATCTCATAATGGTATGAGAAGCGTAAATAAAAATTTCGCAAATTTCGTCATTTTCCTTTCCATTGTGATGTTTGATATTCATATTAAACAAATTGATTAATTTAGATTTACATTGATTTATTTTTGAAAAAGATGTGTCTAACAAAAGAAAATCATTCTCAGGTTCAAACATAGGTAATATCTTTGATTAAGAGTAGCGAATTCTAAAATTATCCGCCACAACTCATTTTGGTCTCGTCCCTATTTCGCTCTCCCTTTGACAGAAGTTTTGATTGCTCATTCAATTTTTACGTTTTGTCTAATTGCATATAGAAACAAATTTTGCAAGCGTTTTATTCCTCACGATATGATTCTCATATCACTTACGTCCATTTTTCTAAGTGCATCTTGATTGCAGTATAGCACTAGACAAAAAGTGGGATCCAGCATATATAGTTTATTTTTCAATTTTTATTATTAGTATACAAAATTTGCAATTTCCTTCCCTATCTTATTCATTGATTCATTTAAATCGGACTTATTTGCCTTGTCAAATTAACTTTAAAAAATAAAAATATATTTACTCTAGAATACCGGAGTATCATTTGCTTTATTTGCGCATATTGTAACATGGAATGAAATTATTTTGAACATTAAGATATTAATAAATATCTTTTTTGATTGCCCTTATGAGTTGGAATAACACAAGAATTAGAAGCAACACACACAACATATCACCTAACTTTTGTTACAAATATTTACGTAATTTATACTATTATTAATTAGCATGATCATGTAATATTGTCTTTGTTATTATACGTACGTTTTTAAATTGCTATGAATCGATATTTAATAATATAAGATATTGTAAGTACAAGCACGAGGTGCAATATATAATTGTTAATACATCTATGATTATGATGGTACAATAATATCGAGTTAATTCATTCCTCAATTCAATAAATTTATCTAGTAAATTTTTTATTTTATTTTATGATAATTTCACATGAGTTCATATCTATCACATCCATCGGAGATTCGCCTTTTATTTTAAATCACTATGAACTGATGATGAATTAATACAAGAAACTGTAAGTATGTACAAGCAAAAAGGTACAATAATTGTTACTTAATTAGTAATGCATTTGTGATAAGGATGAACAAAATATTACACGCAACATTATTGATTAGTTTCTTAATTATATGATTAGAATACTATTTAACCAAGGTAGGCAAATACTAATATATCATTGGCATCTGGCGTTATGTATATACTCGTGTCACATTCTTTTGGCTGAAATTAATTAGGTTCTTAATTAGTAACATTATATTGCTGAAAGTGATTAATTTGTTCTATATGTACTTTAAAAATTCGTGAAGTAATTATCAGAATAATGACAATGAGAATTTGCTTAATCAATAAGTCATTTTAAAGTCACCCTTTAAATCCTTAATTAATCATCTTTGGAAGTTTTATATGAAGTGTAAATATTAACTAATAAAAACAAATCTGACAGATGGTTTTTGTCTATTGGATTTTAATTAAAAAATTTGAAAGAAGACCAGATTCGGAGAATAGTTCAATAGCATCACGGACCAAATTGATAACAAAAATAATCATTTTTATGGTAATGCGATTCAGTGGCGAAGACACGATTTTATTATAATTATATATAATAGAACGATATCATGTGAAAATAGTATCAAATAAATGTTTAGACTATGTTTACTTTAAAAGAAATAAAAATTTAATATTTTGTAGGGAAAGAAAACAATTATATATTCAATGAGAGTTATAGAATAAATACTTTTATTTTGTTAGATAGATTGAAGAATTAATAAAAAGATAAGGAACGTATCTTATGGTCCTCGAGGAAAATGTCACATTGGTTGGTTACCTAGAGACAAATTTTGTCAGTGCATATGGAAAACTATAGCATGACATTTATAGTCTTCACATAGATATAGAAAATATCACATATATTTCACATCGGAAAAAGTGAAATACACTTAGAGATATCTGCATTAAAATTTGATTATATTCATATTTGTGTTGCGTAGCAGACATGTAAATGTTAACTTAGTAGGAAACAAATATAAATGATTATTTAATCTCTTGTTACAACCTACGCATGGGTTTTGATTTATTTTCTTGAATGACTTTATGAATGATATATTGATAAGATTGACAAAATGAGATGTCTAGCTATCGAACAAATAACAAATAGTTATAGAAGAACAATTGAGAATATGCATACAATGTTATGGAACAAACACTTTGAATAGTTTTCAGTGGAGAATTATGAACCTGATGAACAATCAACTTTTGGAAAGAATTTATATATGATTTATTCTTTCAAACTTAATTATATTCAAAATTGAAATAATAAATTAATACTAGGATCTTTAAGTGAAAAAAATAGTGCAAGAATAAACATCTGATGATTTTGTCACATGGGAGGTAGTCCCAATAAAAAAGCTAATAGGGAAAAATCTTATGTTTAAGAAAAAAGTTGCAAGTTTATCCACTAACCTTTTCTTTTGAATATTTGAAAATTACGTACTACTTTTAATTATCTGGTTATTATTTTAAAGTGAATAAGCTATTTTGATACATGAATTATTGTCTTATTTCATTTTTAGTCCTTATAGTATTTCACTAAAAATATTTCATTCATGTACCAAAATTGTTAAATGTTAGATATATTTACTATAAGAATTAAAAATGAAATAAGACAATAATTCATGTACCAAATTTGTTATTTTTCCTTATATTCGGATAAGTGCGGACCAAATATATATTATTTTATTGTTTCAATTTTATAATTTTGTTGTTAATTATTTTTATAATATCTTATAAAAGAAAAAGTAACAATCAAAGGATATAGCAGATCATAAAATTAGAAGAAAAAAAAAGCTACTTTAATTTTCATAAAGATTTCAACGCATGGTATGGATTATGAAGTGAACTTGGTTGGCTTATTAAAATTCGATCAAATCTAAATTCATCCATTGAAAAATTTATTTCTGAAGATAATATTTTCAATAACTTTTTATTTATTTACGAGAATTCGAACTCAAGCCAAGCCTAGGTAGGCCCCATATATTCTCAAACTCAATGGCCTATTCAGAACAACCAGTTATAAATCCTCAAATGGCTTTCTTCACTGAAATTTCTGACCAAATTGAACCCATAGACCATGCTTCTGTTCCTATTTCTTTTTTTTTTCTTTGGGTTATTCTTTTGGAATACATTTTTACCTCAAATCAACCTTCATTTTATTTATTTTTAGATGAAATGAATTGGACGGAACAAAATAAATTAAGCTAATAAATGAATTTTGAATCGCTTAAGTGAATCATATTTATGCATACAATAATTTTGCCACCCTAATTATGAATGACTCTTTAATGTTGTGATTTATGAGTGTGATTTATTTATTCAAAAATTAAAATAAAGTGCGGTTCACATCAATTCATTCCAAAAAATTGTATCGACCTAGCTTGATTCTAATCTAACTCAATTATATAATTAGAAATTTTAAAAGAAATAAATTGAAAAAGGAAATTCTAGAATTGGACAAATTGATGAATTACGACCACTTATAATAAACTCATTTTTTTCTTTAGCAACGTTGCTTGAGTTATATAATAATTTCATTAAACACAATACATAATTATGAGACCATGTTTATCAGTTAGATATTTAATACTATTATTTAAAGCTTTCAAAGTCTAAAACATATAGTAGCTCATACAAAGAGAGAAAATAATTGAATAGGTAATTAGAGCAGTTGAATAAAACATGAAGATTTTCATACCTTTTGACCAACATTTCTTTTTTTTTTCTCCAACTAATCAATTACCTACATATAGGAAATTGTGACAAAGTATAAATACATTCTTCCTCCCCATTTTATCGTAGGGTGAAAGGGGGTAGGAGTTGGTTGGTTGGGTGGTTAGCCAATCAATTTCATCATTATATATTTCTTGTTAAATGATCTCTTGCTTCAAATGGATGATTTTACCAAATAATTATAGAGCCTTTAAGGACAAGAGTCTATTTTACATATGATTTCTCGAAACTCAATTACTTTTGCTCAAATCCCGTATGTATATTAAAATTTTGGTAAAAATGCAACATTATAAAGTTATTTGAGATTATTGTATAACACATAAAATTCAAATTTTGAATCTGCGTCTGATCTAGTCTAACTCCATGTCCAATGTATGTTCTCATAAAACTAAATATAAAGAAATGGACCAATTTGGGGACAAGAAAAGTAGAATTGAGAAAAGCTTAGAATACCTAGATGGCCCATAATTAAGGCCCAAAATTTCATGCAGGGCCCCATCAATAAAATTTCATCAAGTGGATAATATGGAAAAGAAAGTATAGTGGTTATGTCTAGAGAAGCAATTATTTGTGAGAGAGTGACAGAGATATTTTAAGTTTTTTATTGCTTGAATCTTATCCAAAGGCGGTCCTCCATTTGTAATGATTTTAACTTGGGATGAGGGCAAACTTTTGTACAGCAAGTTTCTGAAACACCAGAAAAAAAGGGGAACTACACTATACAGTAGAGTCGTCTATCAAATTAATAGCTGAAAGGAAAAAGAGCATGGGGAACAAAAGGGGAAAACTATACTGTATAGCCGTCCATCAAAATAATAGCTGGAAAAAAAATGAATGAAGAAACAAAAGGGAGAAACTACACTTCATTTTTATTCGCCTACCAAAATAATAGCTGGCAAATGTATATCTTTCTTCCTGCCTTAGGCTTAAAATAACAAACAAATTGGGGAAGTAAAAGGGAAAAACTACATTGCATAGTCTTCCACAAAAATAAGACCCAACAAATGTATGTTATTGTATGTATACATAAAATATATATTTTTATATAATATAGTGTATATTTTTAAATATATTTTATCAAGCAAATATAATTATTTTGATCGATTGGACGGATATGTATTTCCCAAATAAAAGGGGCTTTTATTGGTCCGGAAAAGAAAGGGTTGGTGGGTCGGTTGATAAACAAAAAGTTTAGATAGTTAAATTGGGCCTAGATTTGCTGATTGTTGAGCTGGTAAGGATGTGGGCTGCTTTTGAAAATTCAATGGGCTTGGATATGCAGGTCACCTCATACTTGTCTTTTCCAACATTGCCAAACAGACACAACTCACAAAGTCAGAAATCAACTGCGTAGACCCTATAATGTTGAGTCAACTAGAAAATGGAGAATGATTGCGACCTCCAACTTTCATAAAAAATCTCGAGATCGAGCTCTGATAATAGAAAAAATCTTTTTCCTTAGAGCGTTTATTCCATAATAATTCAAAGTAATCGGATGATGAATTTTCGTTAGTGAAAGAAATGAAATTTTAATAAATTTTGATAGCAAATTCCACTAGATACCTAATAGGTCAAGGATATATTTTGGCGTCAACCATGCGTTTGGAAGATTATATCATGTCCTACTTTGTGACTTATTAGGTCCAAAAGCTAATGAAATTAAAATAATTATGGACTTTTGTCATAGTTTTTGTGCTCATGGAAAAATCTGGAATTTATTTATAATTTAATGATTTTATTTTATTCTATTTTAAAGCTCACGTCAAAACGTTACTTAAGGAAATTATCAATTTCATTCAAAAGGTAAAGGATATATTGTTAGCTCACGTTACTTAAGAAGGTGCAGTGGAATTTATTCTCAATAAACACTATAATGGTTTTTACATATCGTTAATTATTATATCTTGGCCAGAATGGTTAATACATACAATATATATTAACCATCATTAATTGCAATAGATATTTACGTAGCACATGTAGATTAATATTTTCCCCATCATAGTTAATGATTAATTAAAACTTAATAAATGCTAATAATATCGAGGGCGGGACGTATATAATTACACGTTTATTGAGTGGTTGTATAATATATGAACATTCAAAATAATTATGGTTCTTTGAATATGTTTAATTTGTCTACCTAATAGCCAGACGAACATCATCATGCACGTGCGCTACTTGTTTAAAGTGAAAAGCCAGAGAGAAAGAAAAAACAATAATGTTTTAGGACCTAATCATCAAATTAACTTTATGCATTATAGATGCGGTGTAGCGGATGAAGCTGCTCCTTCATTAATTAGATATTTCGGATTGGAATTCTATTTATGGATTATTTTTTTACATGAAGCGCTTTCCTCTGAACGAGGTCCTACACTATACGAATCCGAATTAATTAGACTGGATAATCGAATCGAAAAAAAAAAATTAACTTTATACAAATGGACAAATAATAAATGGTGGAATCCACCGTTACTTTAACTACTTTTTCCCTGATTTATCTTTTTATTTAATCTGTTCTAAGTAGTATAACTATTTTCTTAATTCCCTTGCTAATACTTTAAATTATCTTATTAAAAATATACTTAAACATTGCTTTATTGGTCTAAGAAAAATTTAAATGTCTAAGGGGAATAATTAACTTTGTGTTCACTTTACCTTCTTTTTTAAAAAATTGTTAAACCTCAACTTTCTTTTAGTTCAAACCATATGAGACACCTAAAACTGGAACTTTGTCCTACAAAAAGAATTATAAAATATGCTAATTAAGGTGGAGTAATAATTAATTAATATGAAATTTGTCCCACCAAAATAAATATAACTAATTGATATGGACCGAATATAATGCAGTTGTTATTCAAATTTGAGTTTTCACATCACATGTTGAGTTAAATTAAGTAGGTGATTGGTCATGTCACATGTGATTTAAAGCTAAAATTTGAAGTTTTAATTTGTCTCTTTGGAGACATTTGATAAAAATAGAATGATACAGAAAAAATAAGGTATGATCCTTATGCAAGGATGAAACAAATAAATAATTTGAAATTAGTGTTTGTTTATGAAATTTAAACAAAACTTCAGTTTTAAATTTAAATTTCAGCTTCTCCAAAAAGTAAATAAAATTTCAAAATACAAGTTTGTAATTATTTTAAAAAAATAATGTAAACTTGATGCATAAGTTTATATTTTGGAACCTTTAATTTTAAATTTTACAAAAGAAAGAAGACTTATGCTCTATGTGAAGAAACTGTATGTAACAATGTGAGAGAGTTATATTACATAATAACTAGTTACTACCATTCTTAACTTATTGAAATAATGTGTTTTTTCGTAAGTTTGTAATAACATATAACTATATATATTTATTTATAAATAAAATTATGGAGATGTATGATTTATTAATAGGATCATCGGGATATTATCTTGTTTATGAACCATAATATGTTCATCTTGTAAAATTGTGAAAATTAAAAACGTTTTAATAATTCTCATAAATTATGAAATTATAATGTTTATGAGAAAAAAAATTAACTTTTGGGATTCAAATTATATGTCAAAAATAATAATAATATCAAATCATGAAAAAAAATCACGACCAAACTAACATTTAGGACTTACCAGATAAATTAATTTGTCTTATCATTCATTTTTAACAGGTTATTAACTTAAGTCATTTTAATATGCTCAATTCAATTTAATACGTCCGTTTGACACACCTAATTTAATCGCATTATAAGAAAAATATATACACTACTATGGAGCCTTCAAAATTGTCCAATTTGCAAGTCTCCAATTTTGACTATTATAATAACTTTAAAAACATGTTGATTAGCAAAGTTGTTAATGTGTTGAAACAGTGACGATTACTCAACACAAAGGGTCTCTGGGAAATGGCTTCTCATCAAGCATTATTGAATAGTCACATTTTATGTATTAATGTAAATACCCTTTTCTACAACATAATTATTTTAGCACTCTACTTTATGAAGCATTTGTTCTTCAAAGTCTTTACAAAATAAAAACCATAGAGAAACACACATGCCTAACTTCCCCTCCTTTTATAAAGGAAAGTATAAAATGATTTGTCCCCTAATTTTGGCTTTGCTTACTTTTAATACAAATCTAAATAAGATCTATAAAAAAAAATCTAAAAATAACAACAAAATATAGATATGGAATGTGACTAGGAATAATCGGTAGGGTAATTTTGATGCAATAAGTTAAAGCAACTAATTCCGATCCATTTCGTCAATAATAATAATACAGAATAAATGGATAAGAACAAAAAATACTCCTATCAACTTATAAAAGCTCTTAACATTATCTTCTATCTCAAATATCCATTAACTTTAAAAAAAAGTTCAAATATGCTCCTCGCATTTTGGACATGTCGTCACAAAATTAGTCGTACATAATTAGTAGCGAATACAATTATTTAAAGTAATTAGATAAATTTCTAAACTTAAAACATGTCCAAATATACTTCTAACAATAAAAAAAAGTTTGAATATGTTCCTCGCATCAACGATACTAAAAGTCATGTATGAATAACATTTTTAAGAAACGTCTTCAAATTAAAAACACTATTTATTATAAAACAGAAGATGTAATAAAAAAAAAAAGGCACTAGTGTTGATATGGAATGTGAGTTGGAAAAAATAAGTAGGGTAATTTTTCCACAAATGAAAACAAAGACATTAAAAATTAGGTTGAAATAAGGGGAAAGTGTGAGTCACACGAACAAAGCTGCTTTCCAAATACTATTCATCCACTATTGTTTTGGCCCTACACATTGGGCGTGCGTCTTTGACCCAACATCCCCTTTTAGCCTATCAACCACAACAATATAGTAAAAAAAAATATCAATAATTTATTTCCTAATTAATACAGTAATTTTTTCCACAAATCTTTTTCTAACTTCAACCTCAACAACAACAACAATAATAACACATCAGTATAATTTTGTAAGTGAGATATGAAAAGAGTAGAGCATACGAAGAATCCAGGGGCTGACCTACCCTTGGTGTAGGGGTGTCGAGCGACACCCCTTCGTCGGAAAATTACTTCTATATAGAGGTCAAATTTTAGTTTAATAAATATAAATATATGAATTGATACCTCTTGAAACAGGTTGAAGGTTTAGTATATTGGTTAAGGGGTTAAAAAACTCCATAAGGTCATGTGTTAAGCCCTACTAACCTTATTATATTTTTTTTTACTATAACTATTGACACCCCTTAATGAAAATCCTGTATTCGCCACTGGAAGAATCGCAGATCTTATTCCTACCTTTAGGGGTGTTCACGGGTCGATTTGGATCAGTTATTGATCAAAACCAAAACCAAAACCAAATCAACTTAATCGGTTTTAAAATTATCAAAACCAAACCAAACCAAATATAATATACACGTATCGGTTTGGTGGTTATCGGTTTAGGTTTGGTTTGGTTCGGTTATTCGGTTATTAACCATACACAAAAATAAAAGAAACAAGTGAAAAAAGTGACAATAATCCATTCAAAACGAAAAATAGTTAGAATGACTTAAATTACTGAACTTTCGATCACTAAATTTACTATCAATAAAGCTTTAAAATTCACTATATTGGCCTAGAAGGAAGAGACAATAACTTTTTCAGTCTCACAAATAATTATCATAGACACTCATATACATGAAATCAATAAGATAAATGTTTCATCTTGGACATTTTTGCTTTCAATAAGTAAATTATAAAGAAATTTTAATGAAAATATGTATAAGATCTTTAAAATTGTTTATAAAAACAATATATTAAGTATGTATATTAATAAAATATATGTATATAATTCACCGGTTCGGTTCGATTATTTCTTCGAATAAAACCATAACCAAATACTATCGGTTTTCAAAAATCTAAAACCAAACCAAACCAAACCCAAATAAAATCGGTTTGATTCGATTTTTTGGTTTGGATCGGTTTTTATCCAAACCGTGAACACCCCTACCTACCTTAAAAGGTAAAATAATTATTTTCAATAAACCAACAACTCAAAAAATCTAACTTTAACCTCAACAAACTTGTTATTTTAAATTTCAGCTTCAAATCTTGTGCAAAAATGTTCTGAAGAACTCTTTATACCCAAATATAAGTAAATAAACATAGAAAATAAAATTCATAAAGGGGATTTTATTTTTTCTTTGACGTAGGTGAATTTGGAAAAGAAACTAACTTATTGAGTTTGTAGTTAGTTGTCAGTTTAGTACTTTAATCAATCCATTTTACTTGTCATTTTTTTTAATATCTTCAAAAAATAATATTAATTAAAAGAATATTTTGACTATTTACTTTTGATATCAATTTAATATTATTATTTCTTTACCACATTAATTTCTCTTAATATTTATTAAATACAAATAAATATAAAAACTATAATACTTGATTATATCTTGATTTTTTTAAAAATAATAATTATTTTGAATCAATATTACTTTTAATAAGTCTAACACTAAATGAATCCAAGGTAGTAGTAATAGTATTAGTAAGCCTCATGTAACAAAGCAAAGCATCATCTTGTAAAGTTGATTTTAAGATGTACACGTTTGCTCTAATCAAGTAAAACACAAATTATACGTAAATCTGTTTGATTGGATTTATACTTAAAAAAATAAATAAATAAAATTCGACACATAGGTAGGTTAATATATATGACAATTGACAAGTAACAAAGATCGACTTTATTTCTATTACTGCAACAATAACAATAGTAACAATATATTTAATATAACTTTTACAAATGAGACATGAAAAATGAGACGTGAAGAAGGTTGGATGTATATAAGCTTTATCCTTATTTTTATAGAATATATATATATATATATATTATTTATATATGATAGATCCCGGTTAAAAGAAATTTTTGAAATAAGATTAGCTGAAAGTTGTCAAATCGGTTGAAAGAATTGAAAGGAATGCTGGAAAATGAGCTTCAAAGCTTTAACTTCCACTTTCAATAGCCAGAAGAAGCGCGGATGGCACCAGTCCTGATTGATTGTTTTGAAGTGAAGAGCTTTTTTCTACTAATGAGTACAAATATGTGGCCTTAGTATTGTATTAGAAAAAAGAATTAACAGAGGTACGTCAAAGTCTTCAATGAATACCGGAGAGTAAAAATAGTATGACAACATAATATCAAGATATAAAACAAATGGGATGACATGTAGTAATACGCGTTGAAGAATAAGAGACTATACAAATACTATTGTGCATCTCCTCTTCACTTTGGATTTTTACAACCCCTTAACTATTTGGCTAAACCTTCCATTTGTGTCAACATGTATCAATACTTGTATATATATTTATTAAATCAAAATTTGACTTCTATATACAATGTAATTTTTCGACAAAGGGATGTCAAGCGACACCCCTTAGTAAAGGGTGGCTCTGTCCCAGTTGACAACACGTTCTTATTTTACATAGCCCAAAAGCGAACCTCCTTCTCACCCACCGACTCCAATATGATGTTCAATATAGTCACAAATCTCCCTCATTTTCTTGAATTATTGATAAAAAAAATACATGGGAAGAGAATTTATCTATTCAGCCTCCCGACTTCAATTACAAACTCTTCGGGGTCGTTTGGTAGAAAAATAAATAATGCAGGGATTAGTAACGTAAGGATTAGTAATGCAGGGATTAATAGTGCATGGATTAGTAGTGCAAGGTGTATTTTTTATCAAGTATTTGATTCATTGCTTCTGACATCATCTTGTGTTTGGATTAAAACTCTACAAAAAGCTTCTTCCAATTATACCCTTACATTATTATGAGATTTTCTATTTTATGTAATCGGTCAAGGTAGATAATTCCCGGACAACATTATATTTTTATGGCCTTCTAACTAGCTAGGAGAAGAACAATTTTGTTGTCATGTTTGCTATTTTCTCACTTGAATTGTTTGAGGGTAAACAATTGTTACTATAATAAATTAATCACTTAAAAACGTTAATTTTCAATTTAGAATAGATAGATCATCTACTTTAAAATCGAAAAGACGGTAAAAATAGTAAAATCGAATAAATCATCTACATTTACATATAAAAAATTGCAAGTTGTAGTTTTAATATGTATGCAATTTATAAATTGTTCAAAATAACAATTAGAAACCACATATAAACCAACAAATAATATATTCAATTAAGATCACAAACGTCATGTGGTGATATATATGCATTTTCAATTAGTAAATGTTAAACAACTCACATTTTAAATATTGTGTTGATATGTATTGCATTTATTTATTAACAAACAACTCTCTCCAAATAATAAAATTTATAAGCTAATTTATTTAAATAAATTTACTAGTACAAATATAAAACATAAAATCAACAAAATAAATAAAATGATTTGAGAGATATTTTTGTCTTTACATAAACAATCCATGGTATTAAATCCAATGTATTACTAATACCACCACATAGAAGGTAATAGTAATACCTCCTATAATACCATGTAGGGTGTATAACTAATCCATGGATTAGTTATACTTAGGCCCAAAAATTCTACCAAACATAGTACTAAATAATACCATACATAATACATGAACTATTTCTCCTAATACCTCCTATCAAACGGCCCCTTACTTCTCGGTCTAACTTGGACTAATCCCTTAGTAGGCAAGAAATTCCTACTATCCAGACAGAAAGTAAGTTTCCACTCACTACCAAAGCGCTGTTGCACCTCTACTATTTTCGTCATAACAAAGTTTTAGTCTTTACGAGGGCACCGATCGACTTTCGAATCTCCCTTATTTTTTAAAATTAGTAACCCAAATTTTTTGAAGAATTGACTTGAGTTGTACATTTTTTTTCTCTCTCTATATAAATAAGAAATAAGAAAATAACTTTCTATTATGCGAGTCTAAAGTCCAAACAATTTTAAATAGTTTTCAAATAGAAAAACATGTCAATAGTTTTGAAATATCCGAGTGGGTCAAAATTTACCAACTGAAATAAAGAAATGCATAAAAATGTTAACCGAAATAGCACTAATTAAGTACACCATTTTATTTCCTAAATAGAATAGACAACTGTGAAAGCACAACCTTTGACCAAACAGCTCTCTGTTCCTCTGCAACGACGACTACTACTACTACTACTACCATTCTTCACCTTAAACCGTGGAATTTTACTATGCACTACACTTTATTCCCTAAGTTTCAACTTTGACAAAATCCATAATTACAGTTTCAATCTCTCTGATTTATCCAATTCTCCAAGAAAACTGAAAAAAATCGTTTCTTGATCCCTTTTGCTTTTGTTATACTGTTTTCTGTTACTTCTGGGATTTCAGATTTGAAGACTTTCATTTTCTTGGATTGGGGTTTTGATTATTTTTATTAAAGATGTGGAGTTAGTATGTGAAGATTGTAATGAGGAAAATCTAGGTTTTTAGCAAGTGGGGTTGTGGTGAAGGGATTAGGTGGGATGATGGATCAATGGGTCTTGGGGATCTTGGGTTCTGCTTCAGTTTTTCTTTGCTTAATTGGGCTGTTGCTGGTTCCTGTATATGGTAACACTGAAGGTCTGTTCTTGAACTTTACATTTTTAGTTTGGTTGCTTTCTATTAAGTTGAAAGATGTTGACTCTTTCTGTTCCTAATTTGCTTTTTCTTTGCTTGAATGATCGACTGTTTAACAATTGAACCTAAATGGGTAAATTCATTGCATTAAACAGTTGAACTGTAGTTAACTAATACTATTAGGAGCTTAATTTGGCTAATCATTGTGTGTTTGGGCTGTTGGGGGATGGTGGCAGAAAAAGATCAGTTTGAGTATAATTAATGCCAGGAAAGTAGCTATTTAATGTGCTTACCAATAAAGAGGTTAATTTTAGTAAAGAAACAGCTTTAAGAAAGTGCTGAACTATTACTGATTACAGTATTTGTTTACTAAGGAGGTGCGAGGACAAGATAATTACTGATTGTTAATCACTTCATGTAAGACAGGTGATGCGTTGAATGCGCTGAAGACAACCTTGGCTGATCCTAACAATGTTTTACAGAGTTGGGATCCAACCCTTGTTAATCCTTGTACTTGGTTTCATGTGACCTGCAACAGTGAGAATAGCGTAACTAGAGTGTAAGCTACTGAAAACCTAGCTTTCTCCCTGATTTTTCATGCTACAGGGTTCATTTACCAATTTTAGCTCCATTCGTCTTACATGCAGTGATCTTGGAAATGCAAATTTGTCGGGTCAACTCGTTCCACAGCTTGGTCAACTCTCGAATTTGCAATACTTGTAAGTTACCTTTTGTGATAATTGAACTGGTTTTTTGTTTTCCTTAACTTGTAGTTTTATTAGTAAATTGTTGCTATACGAATGTCATACATGTATCTACATACCTATGTTAAGTCACTAATGTTTGTGTACCCTGAGTTGTTTGTGGTTGGATAAGGTCAAAATAATCCTAAATAGGTGTCTAGAAAATTAAAGTTAGTGCATAGCTGTTATTAGGAACCAGCAAATCTATTCACAGATCATGAATGACTCTCACTCAAGGACTGGAAATATGAAAATTGAAAGAGTTAATTTCTTCTTCATTCAATTTTCACCAGCAGCTTTTAATTATATTCAATCCTGACAATCCTTATGTCCTATTCTTCTGGTTGAGAAATATGATATGGTAAGTAGCATTTCCTATCATGTTACTGATGCTTTATGTGCATTGAGTGGATACAATAAGATACATTGTCTCTTGTATGCTTAGATTATTGCACTTGTCAGCGAACTTCGGTTTGCTCCACTGACATGATACCAAACCCCAAATTAAACAAAAATGTTCATCTTGTTTTTCTAGAGGTATAACGTTTCTAGTGGATATACCTACATATTCCCTTAATCCAAGATGATGTACTTCTCCTTTTAATATGTCCAAATCTACACGGTACTTCCTCCTTGAATGGCAAAGTTTGCAACTTTCAAGAATTGAGCTACTGCAATGATAGTCCCAGTTTCCATCTATTTTTACTATTTAGTCCAAGCACTGGTTTATTTGACAGGAGACAGACATTCTATTTGTCATGTTCAATTTATGCACTATTAGGCTATGGGTTTCTGGTATTAGTAATTTACATTTTTTCCAAATTCTCATGCTGAAATGAACCATTTCTTTAGTTATTTTTTCTAAATGATGGTTGTGTCCATATTAGCTTGTGTGCACCTTGACTATTCCACCAGGTACCTGTTACCTCACACCAACACATGAACCGGTTAACTCTGTCTACCAAGGCTTATGCAAATAGCAGATGAAAAGAATTCACCTAATGTATTTTGCCATCACTTGATTTGAACCTGAGTCATTTCTTTAACTTTTTTGGGCATATTTTCTGTGAGTTAATTGGTAAGAAATGTGGCGTGATTGTGCTTTGACTTTCACAGTGGTTAAATTAATTTTAATTTCTTGTGTTTTTTTGAATTGGTGGGCCGATGAGAGTGGATCATAAAAAACTCTCTGCTTCAGTTTAAACTGATCTTACAAATACATATGCTGGTGATTCCTTTGAACATAAAATACTTGAAACCTTCTACATATAGCTTCATTTCTTGCTTGCTAAGTTGACAGTTGATTATACTACTCTCAAATTAGTTTAGAGACTTCTACGTTTCGTATATCATGCTGATAATCATATCTATTGATTGGAAAAGCAGCATTATGTGGAATAGCTTAAAAGTTGTATGGGTTCCTTTCAAATTGCAATAAGATTTGACTCGAATTATTTTTGTTCGAAGTAGCAAGATGAGTGAGTGAAGATGCTGTAAGCAGTAATGATAATACTATTTCCATGGACAGAATCCCTCTGCCGCAGATGTTCCTATTGACAATTTAAACACATTTTGAACCTCCTTTTCTTTCTCTCAAAAGGTGTAGCTTGTGGATGCACTTATTAATTTTTAATGTGCTACATAGCTATGTGATGACTATTGTATAGCCCTTTATTTTTACAGATTGTGTGGTCTGTAAGTTTTAGAACTGATTTGCTTACGACCTCTTTTTCCCAATTGCAGGGAACTTTATAGTAATAATATAAGTGGAAGAATTCCTTATGAACTGGGGAATTTGACGAATTTGGTGAGCTTGGATCTTTACGTGAACAAGTTAGTTGGTCCAATCCCCGACACTTTGGGCAAGCTTCAGAAACTACGTTTCCTGTATGGGTTACACATCCTTTTTCCTCTTCTATATGTTTGTTTTTCTTTTTCTTTTGCTTGGCTGAATAGTTTCTTAAGCCATGAGCTTTTATTTTCTGAACATTTTGCTTAGTCAAGAAAGGCCACCTTCTATTTTAGAACATGTTAGTGGCTCTGTACTCTGTAGTACTATTTCTCTTGTTTAGTTATTTGGAAATAGGGATAGACTTTGCTCCTTATTGGCCAAGTGGCAGACATTAAGATAAAAACATTTCAAACACCTGGAGTATCATTACCAATGAGACAGCATCATAATTTTCTCTGTGGCTTAAATTATTCATAAAGAGAGAGAGAAGAAGAGGAGGCGGAAGAAGAAAACCTGAAGCAGCTCATAGAAGTACCCAAAGTTGGTGTCTTAGGGTGTCCAAAGTGCAGGACATGCATGTCTGAAAATTCAAAAAATATACAGGAAGTTAGACACACACATGCTCAATGTGTGTCCAACACCAATACTTGACAATGAAATTTGTCCATCATCCTTGGCAGTCATCGTTCCTATTTCCCTTATATAGGCTTGCAAAAGGCTAGGTGGATTTGAGTGGTTGATAAAATTGTGGTTGCTGCTCTCTATAAAGGCTCATTGGCGTGCTGCTGAACAGGATAAAAAATTTACATGCTATTCTTGTTATTTCCCGAAGCTCTGAAAACTAGATACTTCTGATGATCGTATATATGAACATAAATCTCAACCTGCTAACAGTGTCAAGAAGCTTTCTTAGATATTGGGCATGAATTTTGTAGCATCTTCTAATACTACTATTTCTTCTTCATTAGTCAAGTATTTACTACAATGTACACATGGACTGATTAATTAGCCGAGTTCTGTCTGTTTAAGCTTGATAATTTTTTTTTTTCTTATTGTTATTGTTTTCTTTTTGCTAAATTGAAGGAGGCTTAACAATAACAGTTTGACTGGACAAATTCCGATGCTTTTAACCACAGTCACTTCACTTCAAGTGCTGTAAGTATAAAGCTGGCACTTTTTTATCATGTGCTTTTTTCGCCATCAGTATTTTCTAATTCTTAGTACTAATGTTCATTCCTCGCAATGCAGTGATTTGTCAAACAATAATTTAACAGGACCTATTCCAGTCAATGGTTCCTTCTCGCTTTTTACTCCTATCAGGTCTGTGAAAAGTACTAGTTTATATTTTAAGTTCTGTCACTGGAATCATGATAATGAAATTCTTACATCTGAATGTCTATATTTCAGTTTTGCTAATAATCCATTGGATACTCCTCCACCTTCTCCACCTCGATCTATTTCTCCAACACCCACTTCTCCAGGTTTGTTAAAATAATTTATGTTTTATGGGTTAAGGCACTCCCCCCACCCCCCAAAGGAAGAAGGCAAAAGGGCTGACTGTTTTAGGGGAAGAGATTTGCACATTATAATGACTTTTAGTAGCGTATGTGAGATAAATTTTACAGGTGATTTTGGGGTTATCTACTGTTTGATAGGTTTGAATAAATAGATTAAACTTACAAGTGATATTGAAGAGTGGATAGAAGTGTCCTACATCAGGAAATGCAACTGTATGCATTGGATATTGTGACTATAGAAGGACCCAAACTTCAGAATTTATTTTCATACATTCTCTCAATTCTTTCCCCATGTGTCTTATTTCTCACATGGTATCGGAGCTTTGGTGAAAAATTAGTTTCAGTGCATTTACCAGCAACACGCGGGAGAAAAATCTCCTTGCTGTGCAATTCTCATTGAGCATGAATGCTGTCAAAATGTATCCTTGCCGTCTCTGACTACTGTACATAAATCAACACCACCAAAAGGCCGAATAACAAATAAGTACCTGTTGTTATGAATAAACTGAAGGATCTTTACCTATTTCTGCATCTTTTCTATTTTGTTAGCACTTTAGCTTTACAACATAGTCCTCGGTGCGAGTGTAAATGGTGAAACTACCATATCCCTTTTCTCAATTTTTTTTGAACTACTTGTGTTAAGTTTTTGTCATCCATCAAAAAAAGGGAATTAAAACTTAAATTTTGAAATTCCTAGGTGTGGGAAACAGTGCAACCGGGGCGATTGCTGGCGGTGTTGCTGCAGGGGCTGCTCTTCTGTTTGCAGCTCCTGCGATTTTGCTTGCCTGGTGGCGCCGAAGGAAACCGGAAGACCACTTCTTTGATGTTCCAGGTGGGAAGCCTCAATCAAACATCTGAATTGGTTTTTTATTTTCAAATTTAATTTTAATTTAATGAGTTCTTGCAATTTTACATTCTTTTGCAGCTGAGGAGGATCCAGAAGTTCATCTTGGACAACTCAAGAGGTTCTCCTTGCGCGAATTACAAGTTGCAACTGACAATTTTAGCAACAAAAATATACTTGGAAGAGGAGGATTTGGCAAGGTTTACAAGGGCAGGTTGGCTGATGGTTCTTTAGTTGCTGTTAAAAGATTAAAAGAGGAGCGTACTCAAGGCGGGGAGTTACAGTTTCAGACAGAAGTTGAAATGATTAGTATGGCCGTGCATCGAAATCTACTTCGTTTATGGGGATTTTGCATGACTGCAACTGAACGGTTGCTTGTTTATCCATACATGGTGAATGGAAGTGTTGCTTCACGCTTAAGAGGTATCTCTTAGTCTTGAATTTTCCATCCTTCTTTTTCTTTGCTCCATTGAGTTGAAATACATCAATGGAGCGTTGTTATCTCTTAGAAGTTGTTCTTTGTGATTTTACCCGTGGTCTATCAAGCAATTTCAAGAGCGTTGTTATCCTTGATGTCCTACCAAATATTAAGATTTCCGTTCAAGTTTTATGTTCTGAATTCATAGTGTCAGATATGGAATGTAATCTTCATTTATGCATGAACCACATATATCAATTAATTAAATTGCGTTCAAGCTAAAATGGGAACTTGCACCAGTTTACTTGACATCTTGAACTTGTCCTTGCGGTAATTTTTTTTTCTTGTAGAGCGGCCAGAGTCAGATCCACCACTTGGCTGGCCAATAAGGAAGTGTATAGCACTTGGATCTGCAAGAGGCCTTGCTTATTTGCATGATCATTGCGACCCTAAGATCATCCACCGTGATGTCAAAGCTGCAAATATATTGTTGGATGAGGAGTATGAAGCAGTTGTTGGGGATTTTGGGTTAGCCAAACTCATGGACTACAAGGATACTCATGTTACTACTGCTGTACGTGGTACAATTGGGCATATCGCCCCGGAGTATTTATCCACGGGTAAATCTTCAGAGAAAACTGATGTGTTTGGCTACGGAGTAATGCTTCTAGAGCTCATAACTGGGCAAAGGGCGTTTGACCTTGCTCGACTTGCAAATGATGATGATGTCATGTTGCTAGATTGGGTAAGGATTTACTAACCTACATGCTCTAGTTATTTTACTTCTAGCTTATGTCTTTTTCTCTTTTCTTTATAAGTTGAAACTTTACACTACTTACAATTGCTAGTTTTTGTCGTGCAACTGACTCCCCCCCTCCCCCCCAAAAAATAAAATAAAATTTGTTAGCTCTAGTAGGTTTTGCATTGCAGTTTGGCATGTATGATTTCTGTAATCTTTGATACTACATCATACGAAACATCCAAATTTCCAAAAGAATTTGATTCCTGGGACTTGTATTTGTGCACATTCTTCGTGTAATCTTTTTGTTTCTCTTTCTAGAACTTAACCATCTTGCGAAAACATTTGTTGCATTAGCTGTATGGTCAGGGTGGATCACTTTCATTATCGTTTAGTAGCAGATTGTTCTGGAATTGCTTTTTAGTGTTAAAATCTTTTTCCCTTTGGTTAGCAAAAGCACTCGTCTAGCATATTGCTATATCAGAAGATTTAGATACTTCTTCCATGCCAAATTGACTGTTGCCTTCCATGCAGATAAAACTATATCTCTTTTTCTTTTTCCTTTGTATGGAATTGCTTGGCTATTTCTCTGTATTTGCATCGGAGAGTAGGTGAGATAGATGATACACTTTGCGAGAGGGGACTTCTTTTGGAGGATCCTCTAGAAAGGGAACCCACCCTTAAGGACTTGGGAGTGCAGAAGATGGTCAAATCTTTCACTATGGTTGAAGTAAATTGAAGTATAGAAAATTGAAAGACAATTGACTATCCGAACTTGGAAAGTAAATAAAGTGACTATCTGAACTTGGAAATTCAATATGGTTCAAATATGAGCACAGAGAATCATGCTCTCTGGTTTTCTGTCTTTTCAGTCTCCCTATAGGGCTGCTTATAAAAAATCTCAACAACTTTTATGGTGAATGCTTTCTTATTTTAATGATGAAATTAATTATTTGTTGACATGATGAGGAAAGTCCGCATACACTGTGATTTCTTTTTAAAAAAATGGCAGTCATGTGAAAAAATTGGTTATGTACCTTATTTGACCTCAAAACTTGTGTTAAAATTTCAGGTCAAGGGACTTCTAAAGGACGAGAAGTATGAAACATTAGTAGATGCAGATCTTCAGGGTAATTACAATGAAGAAGAGGTGAAGCAACTTATTCAGGTAGCTCTACTCTGCACACAGAGCTCTCCTATGGAACGTCCAAAGATGTCGGAAGTGGTCAGAATGCTTGAAGGTGATGGCCTTGCTGAGAGGTGGGAAGAATGGCAGAAGGAAGAGATGTTCCGTCAAGACTTCAACCATGCTCACCATCCTCACACTGATTGGATTATTGCAGACTCCACTTATAATCTACGACCCGATGAGTTATCAGGGCCAAGATGATCTTTCAGCTATTCTGCCAGTAGCACATATAGGACTCTTTTAAGGGAAATCCTTTGTATTTGTAATAGCCAATTTTCATCTTTGTGCATATTTATTTTCCTTCATTTTCATTTTTTAAGATTATATTGTATGTCAGGAATTTTGATGACATCTGAATGTCTATAGTTTACTCTGGGTCAATTAAAGGATTGAATGTGGAAGTTAATCCACAGCAAGAATGCCTGTGGAAGCACAAATGTAATATTTCCTTATGGATGTATCAGATAGTGATTGTTTGTTAGGCAAATAAACACAACTTTACACAGCAATTTTACCTCTATCAATATTTCCTCATCCTAGTGGTTATGCCATCATTCAAGTAACTCACGACGAACAGACGATTGACAAAAACAGTAATTCATTCACCATATTAACATCCAAGAAAAGCTGTGTTTACAGTTATAGAACTTCTAGTCACCTGCTGAGTTCTGTGTTTCAAGAAAAGCTCTTGGTGAATGTCAGATAAGGGGAAGTAAAAATTGCAATGGTTCAGATATCTCACTATGCAGAAAACATCAGAGTTCAACAAATCATACAAATAGAACAATGATATCAATATCAGTCATTACAAATAATTCTACATATATAGTTCATAAAACAGTCTTGAGTGTGCAATGCAACCACAACCACAATATCTCTTTCCTTTGTGTTAATTCATAGTTAGATTCCATTCCTGCAAAAAAAACTATGGAATATTTGGAATATATGCATCAGCTGTATGGTGGGTGGGTGAGTGGGTGTGGTATTACCTCTATCTATCTTTCCTCATCAAAGTGGTTATGCCATCTTTCAAGTAACTCACAATGAACAGACGATTGACAAAAACAGTAATTCATTCGCCATAATAGCATCCAATCGTAAATTCAAGTTTTTTGTTTTGTTTAATTGGCAAATGATAACTCAAGTACCCAATGGATCAACTTTGTTGACCACAAACATGTACTAATCTATTGCCTCTTCCATCAGACATGCACAGAGATCTCACAACATACTTTAGCCAAATTTTATTATATATGTAATATAAATGGTTGGAGGTCGCAATATACAGTGTTGCTGTTTCCTCAAGACTCAAGCTTCAAGTAAAAAACTAACTGGTTGTATTAACTGAGGGGAAAAAACAGAAAGGCAATATCAAAACGGGAATAGCAACCTTGTGTGACATAACTATACATCAAGGATTTGGCAGCTAACCAGCTCTGCAGATCCACCACTTCTCAAAGCAACAACTCTCCACATATTCGCTTCAGATCCTAAAACCGGTTCTGGAACTTCGTGCAAGTTTTTTTGTGAAGAGTTTGCTGAGGTTGATGGAGAAGGAGCTGAATGATTTTGCCTATCAGCCTGCATGACCATGATATTGTGATTTGCATCTTTAGTGATCACATGGAGCTTTCCAAGTAAACCAGCAAGAAGATAAGGAGACTCTGAATTGTCATTAATAGGTATATCTCCTTCAATCACCTTCCAAGTGTCATCTTGATGATCATAGACTTTTATTCTAGCACTATCTAGAGTACTAGAAGGATCCAACGCATACAACTCTCCTTCAACAGTGACACTCAACTTTGTTCCTGCCTGCCTAGCAGGCCAGCCATCTCCCATGCCAAGTGGCATTTCAATCCATGCATTTGTTTCGGGATCATATACCTCTCCTCCAACATCAACAAAAAAAGGCCAGCAATACAAACTTTGAGGAACATATAGTTTACCCCGATAAGATGCCATCCCTGTAGCTATAGGCTTGAGTAGATCAGCTAGAAAAGCAGTGGGTAGCATCTGAGCTTTTGAAAATGGCATGCTTGGGACTTCAGACCAGATACCAGTATGAGGATTAAATACTTCTGCAGATTGAAGGGGAGTAAGTCCCCCATGATCCCGAGTAACACCTCCTACTACATAAAGCTTTCCATTCAAGACACCTGTCTTGCAATAAGCTCTTGCAGTAGACATGGGACTTACTTCATTCCAGGCATTTACAATGGGGTCATACCGCCAGACAGATCTCATGGCTGCAGCTCTGAAGAATCCCCCAAGGGCATAGAGGCATCCATCAACAGCTCCAATAGCACAACCACAAAATGGAACTTGATCCAGAGCATTTCTCCTTCCAAGCCAACCCCTTATGGCATCAGCAATTCTTATACTTGAACCTGCCATGTTCCATGCCCGAATTCCAGATAAGCCACTTCTAGGTTCATCATTGACTGCAATTGCCGGCATTGGTGGCAACCTTTGCCATCTCACGGAGATTGGATCAAAAGCATACCACAAAAACTTATCACCTTCAGTCTTTGTCAAAAGATAGAGCCACTCTTCTGTTGTTCCAAGTTCTTTTCTACACCTATAAAGTTCTGGACTCATAATAGCAGCTTTCCAGCTCACCGAAACTAATTTTGCATTTAAGTGGTGTATTCTAGGAAGCCTGGCGAGGATTTGAATAGATATTTCATCAGGCAGACTTGGAATTAATCGTGGGCTATGCTCCCAGAAGCTATCTGATGTCCTTTGTCTCTTGCATGATGCACTTTGGGAGCCCTCAATGAGATCCCCCACATTAGAGTTGTGGTTACTCCGACTCAATATACCACCCATTAGTCTTTCCCCTTTTATACTGCAACCTTGATAACCTGCACCCACCAATTCAGTGCATGCCTTTTACTAGAATTCCCCAAATCCATAAAATCCAGCTAGCAACACACCAATTCAGTGCATACCTCCTACTAAAAAACCGCAAAACCATAAAATTTAAAGAAATTCAGCTAGCATCATAAAGGGGAAAAAAGAAAGAGCGAAAAAGATCAACTGAGACTCAATTCAAACTAGGTCAACTGAAAAGTAATTAATTGGAATAACAAGACGATCTCCTAATCACAGGTTACAACTTACAATACATACAAGCAGATGAATTGCAAAAAAATTGAAATTTCAACATGAAACAACACAAATCTTCACTGATAACACAGCAAAACGGGAAAAATTACTAGCATAACATATACTCATCAAATCATCAACAAATTCCTCCATATTTTTCACAGCTACCCAACAAACAAAAAAGGTACCTAAACAGGTAAAAACCTCAAAATTGAATATTTCACAATAGAATCCCCCAAAAGCCCCATAACACCCAAATTGAAAA
This sequence comes from Solanum acaule, assembly GCA_036250505.1. Taxonomy (NCBI): domain Eukaryota; kingdom Viridiplantae; phylum Streptophyta; class Magnoliopsida; order Solanales; family Solanaceae; genus Solanum; species Solanum acaule. Next base: position 11,446 of record JAJOOR010002563.1, on the reverse strand, counting down.
AGGGTTTAAGGATCCTATCCATACATCAAAACCCACAAAGGAAATCTGAAAATTCCATAAGAAAGAACTGTTACCTATTCAAAGATGAAGAAAAAGTTAAAGGCGAAAACTCATCATTTGGGCTTTGCCGATGAGCTTTGAAAGAGGGGGTGGGGTGGGGTGGGGTTGGGGGTGAGGAGGGTGGGTTACAAGACCATACGGTCCCAAAGGAAAGGAAGTCTCAAAATTGTTACCTTTTCTGTCTTCTATTGCCATTGCTTCATTGGCTCTGTAATAGAGACAACGCTTGTGGTAGTGCTGTTAGCCTGTGACACTCTCTAATTAGTACAAGAAATAAGACTAATGAAAAAAGAAAAAAATATTTCCTATGATGTTTTCCTTTTTCACCCGATATCCGTTGTTCATATTTACGTTGAAGTCCGATTAAATTCAAATTCGTAGTAATACGATTTCAAACAAAGATAACTCAATTAGTTTACTTAAAGATGACTGCATTGCATTCACTTTGCTCTTCCACCAAGGCTGTTTTATATTAACTACTACTAATTGTATATAATATATTCTAGACATTTTTCCCTATAAATAAATAAAAAAATCACTACTAAGTATAAATATTTTTCACAAAGGTGAAGGTAGAATTAAAGAAAATTGTACGAAAAAGACTTGTGGGTAGACTTTTAGTTTGTCACGCATTTAAATTAACCTCAAAATATCATTTGCAATTTGCTTCTTGGAAGAAACTTTACGTTTTCTTTTTTTATTAAGCTGTTTATTGTAGAACTTTGCATTATATTTTAAAAAGGAATCCCTTAAAGCTGTTAAAGTTTTACTATTAATATATACAAAAATATAAACAAAGAAGAAGAAAAAATGTAACAAAATCGAGTAAAAAACAAAGATGGATTAGTGGTTTGGCCGTCCACGTAATTTATATTGGCCTACCTTTTGTTAAACAATTATTTGCGTCTTAATTTAGTATTACTAAATCGTTACTTTCAATATTTGCAATATCTATATATTGTAAGTTCTAGAAGTACTATACATGAATAATGCTCCTTTGGTGCTGTTCGTCATTAATTAGAATAATGTAATGAGAACGACACACTTTATTATTACTTTAATATGACATAAAAATCACAACAATGATGTATATGACTAATTAATATTCAACGTGTTATATAATGACCTCAACTCTTTAGACGCTTTTTCAGAAAACACATGCACACCTCCAAATTTTTAGGTTATTTTTAACCAAACTTTTACATTTGACTCCACATATTTACCTAATCAAATGTAGCATTTTAAAAATATTAATAGTCATGGTATCTAGTTTAATTTAGGTATACTTCGACAGTTCGATTTATTTCACAAATACATGTATCATCTTCCATCATCAATATAGATGAAATAGACCTATTTATCGAGGCAAAACAAATAAGAAGAAATCATCTAGTATATAATTTAAACTTAATGTGGCATTTTGCTCACAAACTTCTTTTTATTTTTAATCTTTTAAAATGTTTTTTTTTTTGAATTAAAACTTAAAATAAGACAAACAAATTAACGAAAAAAAATCTTGTAAATTGACTTTTGCACCTTTAAAAGCCAGGCAATTAATTCTATATCTTTCATTGCTTACAAATAATTTGTAAAGTAGCATAAATTCTTTGAGTAAACTACCAATATCACCTATATATAGCTAACACACACAAAAAAAAAAGGCTTAATCACAGATTTGCCATTTTGTCAAAGGAAAAAAGGGTTAAAAACATTCCTCTACCATATTTAATATAGGGAAAATTGTATGAAATAACAAACTATTAATTCAAATTAAATGTTATAGCCATAGTTTATTTTAATTGTTATTCGCAGCAAACATCTCTTTTTTTTGCCATCTGATTCGGTATACAATTAGCCATTTTCGGTATATAATTAGCCATTTTATACATTTTGGTATAAAGTGTATAAAATGCGTTTGTGTTTGTATAAAACGAGAGAAAAATGTATATACAAATACAAATACATATATTTTCGTCCTATACACTTATAATTATATAAATACAGATCTTATTATACAAATTACAATGTATAAATGAATTTATACAAAATTAAACAATTTGTATAAAATTGGATGTTTGTAGCGAATTATACAAATCAAAAGCTCAATTGCAAACATAAATTTTGTTATGGAGCGCAATTATACAAACTATAGCTATAACATACAAATATAATTTTTATGTTTGCTATATGTGAAAGTTAACATAGAAAAATAGGATTATTTATAACTTATAAGCTTATCATTAAAAATCATCTCAAAGTTGTATTTACTTGTGACGGAGCTTCAATTTGAAATATCGTGTAGTAACATTAATATGGTCAAAAGTAGAAGAGTGAATTTGAATTATATTTCCTCGAAACATCTTCACACTTGAAATTTATTTGCTCTATACTGAAGTTTTGTTAAAATTAGCTTGCGTTTGGATATATAATATGAAGTGATAATTTTAAATTAGTACTTCTTCTGTTTCAAAAAGAATGACCTAGTTTGACTTGGAACAGAGTTTAAGAAAAGAAAGAAGACTTTTTAATTTTGTGGTTCTAAATTAAAGATATGTCAAATGTATCAAAATTCCCTTTAATCTTGTGGTCTTAAACATGCCACGTAGAAAGTTAAAGTTAAAGTGTTGTCAAAAAAAGAAATGGATCATTCTTTTTGAAACAGACTAAAAAAAAATTGGGCCATTATTTTTTAAACAAAGGGAATATTTAGATATGTAATTTGAGATCATCGTTTAAAATCCAAATTATCTATAAAGCATACGAAATCATGATTTCGAAACTTCTTAAAATTGATAACTTGACCCATAAAATTATACTCCCTCTATCCACTTTTATTTTTCAATTTGACTAATTTTCAAAGTTAAATTAGATTACATTAGTTTGATATTTAAATAAAAAATTTAGATATTCAAAAACTATATGAAAAGTACTATAAATTACAATTTTTTTCATATTAATATGATGAAAAAATACATCATAAAATATTGGTCAATTTTTTTATAGTTTGACTCTAAAAAAAGAAATTATGACAATTAAAAGTGGACGGATGTAGTAATATTTTGTTAAAAAATATGATCAATTATTTTAAATTTTATAAAATAATATCATGCTCGGTAGTAAAAAAAATTGTTCATACCATGTGAATGATTAGCTTATCTGATAAAATTGTATGAGAATTGATATTTTTTTTCATAATATTTATATAGTTTGTATATGAGAACAAATATGATTTTAGCAAACTACATAAATCCCACTAGTTTAGGTCTTAATTTCTAAGATTTCCGATAGTTTCAAATATTACTTCCTCTACCATATTTCATGCTTAGGATACCTGGGTTTGAATCCGCGAGATACATGTATCTGCCGAATTTTAAAATCGAGATACATATTTTATCTATTTAAATTAATTAGTTGTAACTGATTTCCTTAATTAGAGGAGTAATTGAGGATTTTCAAATTACATGGATAATTAATTCTAGAAATTTAAATTAATCAAATCCCTTAATATAAGGCGGAAAGCAATGAATGTACATATCTTTAATTAATTTTATTTTATTATTCTTTGAAATAATAAATTCATCAATATTATTAATAAAAGATGAAAACATGTATATCTTGGTCATTTAACTTGATTAATCTCATTTTATTACTCTTAAAATAATTTCATTAATTTGATGCCTCTATTATCAATATATGATGTATCCAACAAACTAAACACTTAGATATATGAGTATCATATAAGTACATTCATATGTATCATAGAAGTATCTAATATCAATTCCGTGTTTATATTATATGTGTCTAGTATTAACTTAATGTATCTGTTTCTATGACCTAATATTAAATTCATGTATCTGTTTATAAGACCTAATTTTAATTTCATGTATCTAATATTAATTTGATGTATCAAGTATCAGTTTCATACATTATATTCAAAAACATGTATCTTGGATGCATAGTAAGCATATACATATAATTATATGTATCTAACTATGTAATGTAATTGAAGCGCACAAATTTGGCATCTGAAATTATTTCTCATAGATACATATATTTTTAACTCAGATACATGAAGTCTTAACTAGATATATATACACCTGATATGTATTCAACATTGTTGCACTCTATGTGTATCTAATGATGTATTTGTTCTGTTAATTAAAGCTTGGCGAAATTCTTCCATCTTGATTAGGTCGTTCTTATATTTAGATCTATTCTTGACTTAAATGTTGGCAGATGAAGAGTCAGTCCCTGTAATGAGAAATTCATGAGTGAAAATAAACAAATAAAAGTTGTTTAATTTAGTATAGTATTGTTAATGTGCAGTACCTTTAACAAGAATCATCCGATTTCGAGAATGTTCAGCCACAAAAGTGTTTGAGAAACAACAAAATTAAAAAATATAAAACTTAATTTGTAAAACTACTTAAAATTGAATTTCAAAGCATTATGAACTTTAACTTAGATACAAAATCAAGATAAATGAGAATAATAAAATAATAAAAACAAACCTATATGTATAATGCTAATTTGAACATGCAAACATGTATTAAGAGGATGAAGGAAGAAAGAGGAAGAAGATGGAGGAATAAAGAGGGCTAGGTGGGGGCAACGACAGATGAAATGAAAAGGGAGAAGAAATTAGGGTAGGGGGCAACGGCAGATGGAAGAAAGAGGGAGTAAAAAAAATGTTGGTGGACTTTTGAGGGGGTGGGGGATTTGAATTGTTAATGGACCATTAATTAAGGAGTTTAAATTTAAGATAATTATGAAATATCATATTTAAGGGATTTGTGTATCTGATTAAATATTTCAAAATATATAGTATAAATATTAAAAGTGATGGTATATGAAATTGTTTTAAACTAGAGGTAAATCATATCATATCATATATATATATATATATATATATATATATAAATTAAGAAAAACCTCAACCCGGTGATGTGTCAACACCACAAACCAACATTCATTTTCATTTTTTAAAATTCCACTAATACCCCTTCCAATATATTCAGACGTATCCCTTCCCATCCACCGTAACTCTTCACTACCGCCCCTTCGCTCTTTCAAATAATGCCTCCATTAAACCTTCCTCCTTCACATGCTATAACCATCCCTTACTCCGCACAACCTCCCATTCCCTTCTTTAATTCTTCCATCCTTTAGCTTTCTCCTCCGCTGCCTTCACCGCAATGGAACAGCGCCCCCACCATCTAACAATTTTCAGCGCTTACTCCAGGTACGCTGCTCTTAACATTAGTTTATTCGAATCACTTTTGTACATACTCCATGTTCTCTTCTCCACTCTTTCTTGCACGTAGGCTTTATTGTTATTATTTTACATAATACAACCGAAATTATTTGCTTCAATTTCATACATATTCCAAGGTTCTCTTCCATACTCTTTCTTTCGTTAGGGTTGTATTGTCATTATTCTTACATAACCCTTGATGATTGAGTGATACCTATAATTTAAACTGATTTCACTTTTGTTTCACTACCACGAATATGTTTCTTAATTTCAAACCCACCCCTGTTGTCAATATGTAAATCAACAATTCCTTTGCAAAAACTTTACTTTATACCAATGAGATTAGACTATGCCGAGAATGTTACCTTTCTGCCCCATAAAGCTCCATATGAATAGCATCATTTTCCATCTGATACTAATTGAACTGATGTTCCAATTTGGATTGTTGGCAATTAGTTTCCATAACACACACAAATACTCACCACAAACTTCTGGAACAATTAAACTGAATTAGGGTGTTGTAATGTAAGTTCTTAGATATTTGATTAACTCCCTCTAGAATCTTTATAGGGCACAAATAACATTAATAATTAGACTCAATTTAGTTGAATTATAGCGTCAACTTACAGATCAAAATTGTTACTGGGGATAGTTGATGTTAAACTAAAGGGAGATTTGTAACTTCCATTTGATAGTCATCTAAAAAACTGCAGTAACTGTGGACAGAATGTAAATTTGGAGAACTTCTTTGCAGAAAATAAACAAGGAAAAAATTGAGTAACTGAACTTGCCCTTCAGTTCAACACCACGCTGGTAGTTCTCTTTCCTTATATCTTATATACAGCTCATATCTCATTTTTAAATATATACCTAATGAGTTAACTTACATATCACATAGGCATTTAGGTTCTGTTGTTAATCCATACTTTATACTGCTCTTAGTTGTGTTTCCCTGCCATGCATATGTTCCTTACTTTCTAGCCCATTTCTGTTGCCAATATCTAAATCAAGAAGCCCTTTGCATAAACTTTTTAACACTAGGATTTGACTATGGCCAGAATGCTAATGTACAACTAGATTTCATAATACCTTCTATACATTTCATATCTCATTCCTTTGCCTAAACTTCTTACCAATGGAATTTGACTATGGGGAGAATGTTACTGTACAAGCACATTTGATTATATCTATTAATTATAACACATCTGGGTATTTGGTCTGTTAGTGCAAACATCATCTCTGGTAAGAACCTTGGCTCACAAGTCACAGTACCAAGAATTATCATGTCTCCAAACGATTCAAAGTGATCGTTCAAGCTAAACAGGAGCCAACTTCCTTTCACCATGTTATGCTATGACCATCAATAAGAGCCAGGGACAAACTCTGTAGAGAGTTGGATTGTTTCTTCCGAAACAAGTATTCACATATGGACAATTATATGTTACAGTATCACATATAACAACTAGAGCGGGATTGACAATCCTCAACGCGGACGAGGACACAAAAGACCAGAAATACATACAAAATATTGTTACAAGGAAATCTTTCAGAATGTACACTCAAGAATAGTGGAAATAGAGAAGGTATTTCTTATCAATTAACCATTTCATAGGGAAATTATAAAATTTACGCACGAGAATTACTAGCATAACTAACTTTTATTAATGACTCATATCCAGATAACTAATCATACAAATGAGGATTCGTGATAGAGATGCAATGTGAATGCCGCAACACATAACCACATGTCAGTCTCTAAACGTCGTAACCAAACCAGCAAGTTCATAAGCAGTTAATAATACAAAAATTAGAGGTTAGTAGCTTACGCATTTTATATCTCTATAACAGATGGTCACCGAAGACAAAATTGAATGTACATAGGAAAGAAAAATAAATATGGTATGTAAAACACATGGACATATATCTGAAGTATCCTAAGTCAACTTTCATGATCGCTATCAGATTAATCTTTCAAGGTATGGAGTAGGGGTGATTTTTACGCATAGAGGCCAATACAAAATGAAATACTTGCGTGTAGGCGTAATTAATAGAAGAACAACCAGAGCAACTTGATAGGGGATATGGTAGTACAGGCTGCAGTCCTTATGAGGCCACCTATGATAGAGCAACTTTATGGTGTCCACTGAATCAAACCAATTAATAACGGTATAAAGGTGGAGTTTGCTATTACAACTTGTGGCACAAATTAGTGTGGTTACGATTTTAACATCAATATTACGTGACTCATGTACTATCATAGAATAGGGAACATTTTGGTATACGGTCTGCATACATACACATTTTCAAATAATGCAATATGTTACATCTTATAGTACTTGCACTTCATTTTCTACAATTCAGAATACCTATAATGACATCTTTGGTTAAGGAATTACTTTTTTATTTTTTTTTAATAAAGCTATTGTGATTTTATAAGGAATTACTTGATCACAACCAAGATATCGTCACATATTTATTATAAATAGTTTTGCAGACCAATTACGGTTATGTATAAGACAAATGGATTTGAAATGTTTCCAAATGCCCTAAAAGGCCACCCGCAATTGACACATCCAGCTGCTACATAGTAGTGCAAAACAATGATATGTTACAAAGCATACTGTTACTTACAAATAGATTTACCGTACAATTACTAATGATGTGCGGACAATACAATGACGAATTATATTAAAGACAACCAACTACACTCAAACGTTATAATGTATTTATAAATGAAATGATTTACGGCCAAACATTAACTAGCATTGATCCGCATCATGCGAAAGTGCAATGATGCCACACTACCGCACACTTCCAAGAGATGTACATATAAATAATGATTCTTTTACGATGGAATTTGAAGCCAATTCACAGGACAATTACAATTAAATATTACAGAACTCTATAATTGGGGTACACAACTGTTTGCGCAGATTATTTCCCTAGTATAGTAAATATGATAGGGATGTATGTATAGTCAGGTAGTTTGCCTTTTAAAAAATCAAAATTACCAAGTCCAAAGTGTACAAATAGTCCCTTTCCGTTTTTTTTTTCCTCCACTCATCTACTACTAAAAGAATTTCCCATAATTTTCATCCCGCGTAATTTCTTTTCGAAAGCTTTGATTCCCAGATTTTCAATCTGTGTATGGTGTTAGGAGAAGCACCAAAAAAAATGGCTGGAAAACGAAAAGCCAAGATTATCAAGAGAAGAGGTACCCATTTGCCCTAATTTTGTATCTTGAAGCCATTATTGTACTTTCTTGAGAATCTTTTTTTTTTCCGTCAGTTAAATTCAAAGGAAAATGGAGAATCAAGAAAGCAGTAGTTGTTAAAGATGAAGGGGTTAGTCCACTTGTGAAGAAGTATTGGGTCCAAAGATATGATCTTTTTTTGAGATATGACCAAGGCATTAAGATGGATGAAGAAGGCTGGTTTTCCGTTACGCCGGAGAATATTGCCCTCAGGCATGCCAGCCGCTGTGGTGGCGGTGTCGTCATTGATGGTTTCGCTGGAGTTGGTGGCAATGCTATCCAGTTTGCCACTATGTATGTTGTGTTTTTTTTGAAGAATTCCTTTTGTGTTCAATGTTCATTATGTAGTACTCCCTCTACTGCCATTTTCTTGCACTGGTATATTTCTCTATGAAAGATTTTATTAAAGTTCTGTGAAGAAATTGAGTAAATCTTGTAGACAGGTGAATTTCTGTGACAGCATACGTGTTAGTCTAATTGCTTATGTTTACAATCTCAAAGAATTAGTAGGAAGAAACACTAAACAATGCTATGCATTTTAGGCCTGCTTTTGAGTTTTGACTGCATTTTACTATCTTCAAATTTTCTTACTTTGTATATATTGCCATTGTTTAAGAGGAGCAAAGGATTTTCCCTTACTCCGTTTAATTGGGAATGGGACATTGCCAGCAACAGTGATCACCACACCTTGTTTCCCTTATGTATCGCCTTGCAGTTGGATTTGGCCTATTTCTTTTGCCTTGCATGTTGTAAGTTGTTAGTTTATCTTTGGATTAGGACAAAGAAACCTCATCTTGTACATCTAAAATGAAAGAGTGGGCAATGAATATTTGTTTGCCAAACTTGTAGAAATAAACTTAGTGCAGAAATGTATGTAGAAGTAGAACTCATTTATATTGTTATCTTTGGGTGTATGGAATATAAAATTGTACATTTTGCTGTTGTGGGTCAATCAAGAACTTATCATTTTGTTTTCTGGTTTTCAATCTATATTTGTAGCAGTATCCTAATGTCCATGATCTCGTACATAGGTGTCATCACGTCATTGCTATTGATATCGACCCTAGAAAAATCGCATTGGCTTTTGAAAATGCAAAGATATATGGTGTTGAAGATCATATTGAATTCATTGTTGGAGACTTTTTCCAATTGGCCCCGTCCTTGAAGGTACATCATCTCTCTCTCTCTCGATTGATTGATTGATAGTAGGTAATGGGTATATCCTCTCTGTTAGTAGCTATAATTTCTTTATCGAGATGAAGTCAATAGAAGTGATAAACTGGATCCTGTTCAGTGCTAGTTGGCGTATATAAATATAAGTGGATCATGCTTTTGTTTTGTTAGATTAACCTTCTATCTCTACCAGTTTTTACCTTTTAATGATTTTCACATTTGATACGAGGTTCTTCCTGCCTCAAAATTAAGATCTTAGAAAGCAAGGGTATGGCTTTCAAGATTTTGCATTGTGCAGTTTGGTAATTGTCAAATGTGTAAAGCCTTTAACCATGCACACGAGTGAGGCTGTTTTCATGCTTCAGGCGATTTGGTATCTAGATCAATAAACAGTTTTGTTCAGTCTTCATAAACATGATGACTACTGATTTGGAACTCTTGATTTCGGGATCCAAGTAACTGCTGTTTCTAGTTGACAGTTGACTTACAACTTTTTTGGGTATATGACTCTACAAAAATGCTAAACATGGCGCAGATTCATGAAAGTTTTGATTTCTGGTTGTTTAGATTGCATTTCGTCATGTTAAAGCTTTGAAATTATGTCTGCACCTAGTTTAACAATTTTGAAAACCAAAATGATTTAAAGAAATTTATGTCTAGCAACAAATTTGAATCTTGCCACACACAAAAGCCAGGTATTTAAGTGGAGAAGGGTAGAGGGGCAGGCCAATTATCCACCGAGTTTGGAAGCATGTGCCTCTTGACCTCGGGGATGTTTTGATTGTCAAAAAAAAGAAAAATGTCAAAGAAAAATTATGTCTAGTAAACTGTCTTCTGGAACACCTAAACCATTGTGGCAAGGCTAAACCTTAAACTGTTCCGCAAGTGATTGGCACAGCATGGCTTTTGAAAATAGATGACAGAGCATCGTGTTTTGTGTACTGAGGTTATCTATTGTTGTTTCCATGCTATGATATATGGTTCAGGATTCCAGATTTGTCTCTACAAAAGGCTGTTGACTTCTGTCACTTGAAGGAGCCTAAGGTTCAATGAAGTATTGACACCCTCTGCTTATTTATGCTGGAAGCAGCATTAAGTTGCATAAAATAATATGACATTGGATGTATTCAGTAGTTGCCTTAATCACGTAGACTTTGAGGATAGATAGTATTCCGTTTTGTAAGTAGCTGTTAAAACTTCTAAATACAGAATTCTGACCTTTACTAAAGAGCATCAGTTAATCTCCTCAAAGTTTTAAACTGTTTGAGGATATTAGACTACTGGATGATAGATTCTACTTCTTGCTATGCTATTGTTCCACTTGTGTTGGAATAGCCTGAAACTTAAGCATGTTAGATCTTGACGGGTTGGATAGCTGCATGTTGGATCATCAATTATGTGTTTTGCACCTTCAATAATCAATATGTTCTCAGCAAAGTAATGGTTTTTAGATTTCAAAAAATGAGGCCATTGCAAGGTTTTTTCAGTATTGCATGTTCACAAAACTCAGGAAAACAGAAATACAATGCCCTGTGAGGGACTCCCATTCAATCCTTGCGATTTGCTTTTGCTGTTTCTCTTCCTAAATGTTGCCATCATCTTTTTACTAGGGAAACGTAGTATTTCTTTCACCACCATGGGGAGGTCCAGCATACAGCACAAAGGAATCTTTTACTCTTGACTTGCTGAAGCCAAAAAATGGGTAT
>JAJOOR010002561.1:0-31901 GCA_036250505.1 Solanum acaule | reverse complement strand
GGGTAAAAGTAAATAAGATAATAATGGCCTTTCCTTTGGGGTAAAACATATGCTTATAATTCCTACTTTCTTTGTGCTGCTTACTGAACAAAATCCTTCTTTTTCATATTCCAATAACTAGTAAACAACTCTTTAATATTTAGCCCTCATAAGCTGGATGTAATAACTTTTACACCTCTTGTGTTATATGTTTAATCCAATTATGACCTCCTTTTTTGTTTTCTGTTTGATCTATACATATGGGATGATTATAATGTGTCAGTTATAAGTCTAATTGGTGGAACCAATGTGGTGTGGCTAACTTGATCATTAATCCAAATTCCTGTGTAAAGAAACGTAGTTTATACAAGGAGATATCTCAGTCCCTATCCTTCCTGTGTTCATGATTCTTAGAGCTTGTTTGGATCGACTTATTTTAAAGTGTTTTTAAGCTAAAATAACTTTTAAGCACTTAGGAGTTTTTGAGTACATTTTAAAAAAGCTTACAAGCACTTGATTTTAGCGGGAGTGATTTGGAGTTGAGGTTCCTTCAAAACACCTCTTATTCCTCTCATTCCATATTGACTATTTTGAACCTCAACTCTGAATATGTTTTTTTTTTCTCTCTTGTACGTCTTTTCGACTGCATCAAACGTTACTTAATGTTCTTATGTCATCTGTATAACTTGTTGCTATCTCATGTTGTATCATTTTCTAACTATTTCTTGCCTGGAATTTTGTGGAAGCTTAGAGGCAGACCCACGTTGAGCAAAGGAGTGTCAGGCGACACTACTTCATCGGAAAATTTTACTAAATATATATTTATAGTAAGCATTAAGTGATATATTGAACTAAATGACACTACTTGATAAGAGATTCCTCATGGCACGTTTGTTCAAAGGTTAGTTTTGTTCTTTGAGGTTGGAGGTTTGAACCTCAACTTAAACATATTTTTTGCAAAATATAACATATTAGCTTAACATTGGTTAACCAGTTTTAAGCTATATGTTATATTTTGCAAAAATATGCTTGGGTTGAGGTTCAAACCTCCAACCTCAAAAGAACAAAATTAAGTTTTGAACCAATGTGCCAAGAGACATCTATTTTCAAGTAGTGTCCTTTCATCAAGATATCACTTTATGCTTATTATATATATATATATATACATAGTGAAATTTTCTGACGAAAGCGGTGTCACTTGACACCCTTCACTCAAAGTGGGTCTGCTCCTGAGCTTTCACAAAATTCCAGGCAAGAAATAGTTAGAAAATGATACAATATGAGATAACAACAAGTTATATAGATTACATAAGAACATTGAGTAACGTTTAATGCAGTCGAAAAGACGTAAAAAAGAAACATAATCAGAGTTGAGGTTCAATATAGAATCAGAGAAATAGGAGGTGTTCTGATGGAATCTCAACTCCAAATCACTCCCTCAAAACAAAGTGCTTACTCTTATCCTTTTTGCTAGACTAATATGACTACCCTAATTAGCGCTGATCATTTGTTGGAATTTTGTTAACTCCCTTGTCTTAGATTGACCTTCTAGCTTAAAACTAAACCAATGGGTCATGGATATCTCTTACTTATAAAATGTGATAATTAAATTTTTAGCCTTTCTTCTATAATTATTGACCCCGCTTACTGAAAATTCTGCGTACGGGATTGTGAAGGCTGTGAAGACATCAGTTGTTCCACAAGGAAATGAACTGAGCAGATTCAGTGACCCCCCTGGTGATGCTTCCTTGGATGACCTGTTTCATCCATTGGAGAAGAACCTGGAGAATCGCGCTGCTGAAGTGTCTCTCTCTGCATCATCTTCACAAATTGCTCAAAACAATGCAATTGCCGAAACTGGAAAGAACGATTTGGCAACAAAGTTGAGAGCCACAATTGCTAAGAAACAAATGGAAAGTGAATCAGGACCACCAAATGGTGGTGATTTACTCAGTATCATGATGGGTGTGTTGAAGGAGGATGTAATAGACATGGATGGTTTAGTATGTGTGCTTATTTGTTTTTGCTTGATTTATGTATATTTTGTTATACCTCACCGTCTTTCTCCCCTAATTTCTTTTTTCTTTCTTTTTTGGATGCTTTTTCAGGGCTTTGATGATAAACTACCGACAGAAAATTTGTTTCACCTTCAGGTACTATTAGACTAGTTTTCTTGACTTATTTTTGTGATGATGCCTTGATCTTTGATTTTATGAAAAGGTAAGGTAAATTTTATAAATGATTTCAGCACAGAGACTGCTGTTTTATCTGTTCTATATATCAGCAGGGCAACACCAAAAAAAAAATTCAGCCTCAGCTATCCCCTTAGTGATTCTAAAACCTGTAGCACTTTTCACCATCATTTACATATTCTAGTCCACACCAAAAGCCAAACACAAATATACAATTGGACTTTATCTTGTGAATAGAGTTGACACTATCTTCAAAGCATTTTCTATTTCTCTCATTCCATATAATCCTCCATAATGCCATATGTAAGCAGGTATAGTATTTTCAATCAAAGAAAACTTCCTCTTCCAATCTCCCTTTCTGTACCAACCTCTCAAAAGGTCATCTGTTTTGGCATTTCATATTCATAAAGAAATGCCACAATTGTGCAGTAACATGACAATGCAAAAACAAATGACATATACTCTCTGTTTGACTTCCACAGAGAAAACATTTGCTACTTAGGACAGCGCCCCTCTTTTGCAGATTCTCATGTGTGAATGAGGTTCTTACTCACTATCCATGTGAAGCAACCAACCTTGCTACAGTTTGCAAATTCTCAAAAAAAGCTGCAACAGTTTGCAACCCCATTAATGGGATATACATGACTTCTATTCCAATTAATACAGAGTCCAGATATAGCTTGAAAGATCACCAAAACTCAAACTTAGATGTTGTAGCTCTACCACCTCAGCATCACACATCACCAATGTGTCATAACTGTTGTTCTGGACTCTAAATCCTCTATTCCAACCATTCTTGTATGTCACAGATAACATTTTGCTAAAGCTCTGCATCACTAGAATGATTTTTTTTTTTTTTTTATAGAGATTGGATCCCCTGTTTGAAACCCCTTTTAGCTGCAAAGAAACCACAGGTGTTCAGTTGACGAGAACTGAATATATGACTCTGCTGAAGAATATCCAGTTCACTCATTTCCTGCCGAAAGGATGCCTTGACCTTTGGTTTGCCTTTGGTGTCACTTTATAGTGTAATTTCAACTATGATGATATTTTTGTTAGGATCTTTCTCATGTCCTTCAACTGGTTCTTATTTGATATGATTCTAGAAAGTGGTAAATGATTGTTTTGGTAATGAATTTTTTGGTCACTTAGACAAGGAAATGGTAAGTTAGAGGTTAATTGCTATGCTGCTGTAGGCATAAAATAGAACCTTTCTGTGTATAGTTCCTCCATGTCAAGGGTAGTGAAATGGAAAATAGTCATGTCAAGGTTACAAAATAGCAAACCGCTTAAGCGACTAATCCTGTATTTCTGTGTAAAATGAAACATACCTTTTGTAAATCTTATAAGATTATTTAAGTTAAATTGGCATATATCTATTTGACATAAAGAATCTTCTTAATGCAATATAGTTTTTATAGTATATTTTCAACACGGGAGAGGTCCTTCCTTTACACTGTGCCAATTGCTTCATTTTCTTCATTTAGCTTCCACAAGGCGAAAATTCTATGGAGAAAGGACCCACTCCAAAGTAGACACAAGAGAAAAATCAGATATTCACCAAGATACGGCTTCGCAGAATATGATCGACGAAAGCAGGGGTATGGAATTGCAGGAGAAAGGTGACTGTTCGATGGAGGCAAACGTTGGTTGTGACGAACAAAACATGCAAATCCAGCAAATGCATGATGTTGAACCAGTAGCTTCGAACATCCCTAGAAAAACTAATGGATAGGAGATCGAAGCATCCAACTTGATTAATTCCCACATTTTGGAATTAAGCTCCACCTATGGAATTGCTTTTGAAGGTTTCAGGGAAGAGACTCTTGCCCTATTGATGAGATTGGACGAAAGAAAGTCTGCTTTGGAGAACAAGATAATAGAAGGTACAAGTACAACACCTAGACATCCGGGGATTGGGAAAAATGAACTAAAAAATATACAATCCAGTCTAAATCAGGATGTGGAGGGGTCCAGAACAAAGGGGAGAGTTCTTAACTTGCTTTTAAACGAGGATAAAACTACTATCATGGAATGTAAGGGGGATTAACAAGATGTCCACTAGGAATATTGTTAAAAGTGCTTTGCTGAAATGGAAGGCAAATATCTACTGTTTCCAAGAAACAAAGGTGAGTAAGGGGGTAAAAGTTGTGGCCTAGTAGATGGATGAGATGTGGATATATAGAAGCAGATGGGAGTAGGGGATCATGTGGGACTGTAGAATCTGGACATGGAGTACGGTAGAAATTGACCAATACTCTATTACTGGTAGAAATTTGCCAATACTCTATTACTTACAGATTTGATGCAGTACAAAATGTGTTTACTTGGTTTCTCACTGGTGTGTATGCTCCCTACACCAGGATTGAGAAACTAGACTGTTGGGGAGAGGTGGCAGCAGTCAAAGAATTTCGCGAAGGACCATGGGTAACTTGTGGAGACTTAACACATTTAGAGTTATGGCAGGAAGGAGAGGATGCAATCGGATCACAAATGTGATGACTGACTTTTCCAACTGGATTGAAGAGATATAACTACACGACCCTCACCTAAATGGAGGGATTTTCACATGGTTCAGGGGTGCTAATCACCATAGTGCTTCCAAACTAGACAGATTCATGTACTCAATGGAATGGGAGGAAACCTTTAGGAATATCAAACAATTGATCATGCCCAGAGTGACTTCTGACCACTGCCCTATCATGTTGCAATGTGGAGACTGGGACCAGAGGAAGTCATACTTTAAGTTTGAGAATTGGTGGCTCAATGCTGATGGTTTTGAGGGGCTTGTCCATAGTTGGTGGAACGAATTTGAAGTGGAGGGCTGCCCTGACTACAAGCTCAGTGTTAAGCTAAAAATGTTGAAGCAAAAAACTCAAAGATTGGAGCAAATCAGTGTTGGGGAGTTATGCAACTGGAAAGACAGTCTTCTCAATGAATTAGCTGATATTGATCTAGCACAAAACACTAGAACTTTATCTGCGGATGAACTACTGGTGAGGGCAACAGTTCTGGTGGAGTTGGAGGACTTGGCAAAAAATGAGGAATCTAGATGGAGGCAAAAGTCCCGAGTTATCTGGCTAAAACAGGGGGATAATAACACTAGGTTTTTTCAGAGAATGGCAACAACCCACAAGAGATACAATAACATTGATAGATTGATAATCAATGGGGAGGAAGTTAAAGATCGAGACGCTATCAAGGTTAATATGATTGAGTTCTACAGGAAACTCTATACTGAATCTGAGATGTGGAGGCCCTCTTTTGAGTATATTAATCGTCCAAGAATCTCCGAGGAGGAACAACATTGGCCGCAAAGGCCTTTCATCGAAGAGTGCTAAGATTATCAAACAATGAGATGGGGATAAGGCCCTTGGGCCTGATGACTACAGCATGAGCTTCTTCAAGGTCCGTTGGGCAACCTTGAAAGAGAATCTGATGCAACCAATTCAAAATTTCCATCAGAATGAAATGTTTGAGAAATCTTTCAATGCCACCTTTATAGCACTAATCCCCAAGAAATATGGAGTAGAAGAACTGAAGGACTTTAGACCAATAAGGCTGATTGGCGGAGTATACAAAATCATAGCCAAACTCCTTACAGAAGGAATGAAGACTGTCATGGGAGAATTGGTAGATGAACACCAAATATTCTTGAAAGGAAGACAGATCATGGATGCAACATTGTTGGCCAATGAATTGGTGGACAATAGGGTGAAACAGAATCTAGCTGGAGTCCTGTGTAAACTTGATATTGAAAAGGCCTATGACCATGTCAATTGGTCATTCCTTCTAAAAATTCTGAGAGACATGGGCTTTGCGAACAAATGGATAAATTGGATCAAAACATGTATATCTACTGTGAAATTCTCTCTTATCATCAACGGTAGTCTAGAAGGTTTCTTTCAATCACAAAGAGGTTTAAGGTAAGGTGATCCAATGTCACCTTTCCAATTTATCTTAGCAATGAAAGGCTTCAGTTCTATGATCAAAAGAGCAAGTGAGAAAGGGTGGATAAAGGGGCTTCCCTGCAAATGCTAACAGGGGAAATACTATGGAAATCACACATCTGTTATATGTAGATGACTCCTTGGTATTCTGTGAAGCTGAAGTAATGCAAATGAGACACTTAGAGGGCCATTCTAACTATTTTTGAGGGCATCTCAGGTTTACATGTTAACTGGCATAAGAGTTGCTTGTACCCTATTAACCAAGTTACCAATATGCAGATACTTGCTGAGAATGTAGGATGCCAAATGGATTCCTTACCAACTAAATATCTTGGAATGCCTCTTGTTGCAAAAATAAAGAGGTGGAAGTATGGAGTGAAGTGTTGGAAAGAAGTGAGAGAAAGTTGACAAGATGGAAGAGCCATACCTATCTATGGGAGGCAGATTAACTCTCATAAAGTAAAAAATGGATGCCCTCCCAACTTACATGATAAACCTATTCCCAATCCCAGGAAGCATAGAGAAGAAAATCAACAAACTAAGGAGAGTCTTCTTATGGCAAGGGAACAAAGAGAAGCTTGGGTACAACCTAGTCATATGGGATTAGGTGGCCATCAACAAAATAAAAAGGGGTATGGGGATAAAAAAGTTGAAAGTACAGAATGTCAGGTTGTTGAAGAAGTGGCTTTGGAGGTTATGTATTGAAGATTTGACATTATGAAGAGGATTCATCTCACATAAATATGGTCTTCAAAATAATTAGATCACTGATGAAGTAACAGGTGCTTTTGGGTGCTCTGTTTGGAAAACTATTAGAAGACTATGACCTCCTTTCGCCTCCAATATATCATTCAAAATTGGAGATGGGGTTAAAACTGATTTTTGGAATGAAGAATGGATAGGGGATAGGGACTTGAAAACCTTATTCCCAGATTTATTTATTTTGAGTCTACAACAGATGGCCACAGTGGCACAAGTATGGGGCCCTCAAGTGTGGGACCTGATTTTCAGAAGGGCTCTAAATGACTGGGAGAATAGTAGAGTAGCTGGACTGTTGCAGGTGCTGAATCCATTCCCAGGTGTCACAGCAGGACCTGCCAAACCAATATGGAAGTTGCACAACAAAGGGAGTTTCACTGTGAAATCTTGTGAAATCTTGTTACTGGAATATGAACCATTACCGGAGAATGAGAATGGAGTGGCCATGGAAGCTAATCTGGAAGATCAAAATCCCACAAAAGGTGTCATGTTTCTCATGGTTGGTGATCAGAAAAGCATGTTTAACTCCGAAATGTTACAGAGAAGAGGTATACAGATTTGCTCAAGGTGTTATATGTGTGATAAAGAGGCAGAGATTAACGACCACTTATTCCTACACTGCAAAACAACTGTAAATCTGTTGCACATGTTCTTATGTATACTTGGAGTTAGTTGGGTAATGTCAAAAACTTCTTTAGACATGTTGAAACACTGGGAAGGAATGAGCAGAAGAAGAAGATCAAAAGAGGACGGGTGGAAATATATTCCAGCTTGCATCTGGTGGACGCTTTGGAAGGAAAGGAATGAAAGATCCCATGATGGGCAAGCTAGCAACATTCAAAAGATCAAGATGAAGAGTCTGAGTTTGTTATATTTTTGGTGTAAACAGGATATGGTGGGGAGTTGGTGGGGGAGGTAGTAAGTCTAGTGGACTTCATAGGACAATTGTAAAGATTCTTTTTATGGGGGTTTTGGTTATCATGATGGGGGTTGTAAATCCCACCTCATCAGTTTTACCTGATGAGTTTTTTGGTGTGAATACAAAGTTACCTTATCAAAGAAAAAAAGCTTGGTCTCTTTCTTAGATGTAGAATGATTGCAAATAATGTTTTTTATTTGTTGCTAAAGCTATAGGTTTAACAAACCAGTACTAGGCACACTCTATATTGGAGCATAACTATAATAAATTTTATCACATTCATGAAAATTATATCTTCTGATCTGCTAATGTATAGAGTTGGGGATCGTTTCTTTCTTTGCAATGAAGGAATCATCTTGATTAGATGGTTCTTCATTCCAATTGAGAATTTTTTTTTATGGATTGCTAATAGGTTTTATTGGAAAGTTTCAAAGTTATTTTCAAATTTTAAAGAATGAAAACAAAGAAGTGGTTGAAGGGAGAGGGAGGAAGTGGACCTAATGGTGGCAGAAGAAGGGGGGGGAGGGGGGGGGGGGGCTTTTATGCGAAAAAAAGTGCAGTCAATAGCCGGTAATAGGGATTTCTAGTTCGTGCCAGAGAAGTGTAAGATAATTCCACTGTATAATCCTGTTATATCTAGTTTATATGCCTTTCCTATATGCTTTATTTGTGATGACCATAACAAAAAGTTCTGTGTCCTTTAAGTGATATGTGAATTTCTAGACAGAAGATAAATTGAAGCCTGACTCATGGACATTTTGAAACTTATCATATGGGCAGGCTGTAGAATTCAGCAAGTTAGTATCATCTTTAAGAACAGATGAATCAGAAGATGTTATTGTATCAGCTTGTCAGAAGCTAATTGCTTTCTTCCATCAGCGGCCAGACCAGAAACTTGTTTTTGTCACCCAGCACGGTTTGCTTCCTCTGATGGAGTTACTTGAGGTTCCCAAAACTCGTGTATGTCACTATCTTGTGATCATATTGGTGCTTCAGTCTCTATGCACACTCAACAGCTGTAGTTGATTCCTTTCCGGTTAATCGTGGACTTATATGCTTAAAATTTTCAGGTCATATGTTCAGTGCTGCAGGTGCTGAACCTGATTGTTCAAGATAACACAGATTCCCAAGAAAATGCTTGTCTCGTTGGCCTTGTAAGTGTTACTTGCATTTTCTCTTCTGATTGTACTTTGAATATTGGTAAATAAATGTTTAGTAATTCCGAATAATATGGACTGGAAAATGTAGTTTTGTTGATACTGGGGCTAGACCCTTTATGTCAACTTGTATTCATTTTAAAGATAACACGTATTCCCAAAAATATGCTTGTCTTCTTGGCCTTGTAGGTGTTACATTTAAACTTCTGATTGTACTCTGAATATGATGAAATAAATGTTAAGTAATTCTTAAAAGTTAATACTGCGAACAATAGTCTTCTTAATACCGGGACTAAACCATTTTTCTTAAGTTGTCTTTGTGTTTAATTGTTTTGTAGATCCCTGTTGTGATGAGTTTTGCTGCCCCTGATCGTCCCCGGGAAATTCGTATGGAAGCAGCTTACTTCTTTCAGCAGCTATGTCAGTCGAGGTATATAGATTATGGCTTGGGTTGTTGCATGATGACATGAAAAGTTGTGTACCTTACATTATGATTGCTTTCTTTACAGTCCCTTGACGTTGCAAATGTTTATTGCTAACCGTGGAATACCTGTTCTTGTGGGATTTTTAGAAGCTGACTATGCCAAATACAGGTTTGTCTTCTGTACCTTTTGATTAGAGCATTTCTTTTACAGACGAGATGTCATACCTCTGATGTCTTTTTCATTTTAGAGTTTTGACCTTAATGGTTGTACTTCTCTTGTATAATATTTTGATCTACAGTAGTTGCTATCTAATGTGTATATTGGAACTTTGCCTATTGTGGACATTTATATGTCGATTTTGTTCATTGTTGGATTTTTTTTTGCTAATACAAATTAGTTTGGAGTTGATCTGAAGTGTGAAAACAGTTAATTGCTGATATAATTGTGTTGGAGAGGTTAGTAAGTCACCATCACGAAGTGCAAAATTGCTTATGAGATTTCACAAAACTAATTATGAAAGAAAAGAAGAAATTCTGTAAGAAGGGTCATGATCTTGATAGTTCAATCAGTGTCCTCTGTAATTGAAAAAGACCTGAGTTCAGATAGCAGTGTCAGCCTGATTTAAGTGTGGTTGGCATATTGCTGCTAGAGGGGTGATTTTGACAACTGGGTATCTGAGAAAGGGGAAGGTTACTTGCGCCTGATGGTGCTTTATGTACAGGGATCTGGGTTAAGATGTCGACCATCTCCATTTACATTAACTTCTAGGTTATGGTGGGAAATACTGAAATGGTTTGGATTAATTTGGGTGATGCCAGGCACTTTGAAAGAGGTTACCTTCAGCTGGAAGGGTGGTAGAGGGAGGAGAAGAAGCATGACATGGATCGTTGCTCACTAGCTCTTATGTGGAACGTGTGGAGAGAAAGAAATAGGATAACTTTTGAAGGGGTAGAGATGTATTTTGTACAAAAGAGGAGTAGCCTCTTATCCTTTTTTTTCCTTTTGGGGTTCACGTGAAGTCCCTCTAAGCATAAATGATTGGGTGATGTTTGTAGAAAACCATTTATTTCTGTAGATTTTCTACTTTTTGCAGTATATTTGTATACAAGCGTTTTTATGCCAAATGTCAATAAATTTTATTTTGTATAAAAAAATTGGCATAAAATATAGTTCCAATAAATAGTCCATTTTCAGTTCTGTCTATTGGTGGGTGTGATTCAACAAGGCAAGGTCGTCTGCGGTATTCTTCAAGTATGAGCAGATATTTTTTGCAGTATACTTGTATACAAGCGTTTTTATGCCAAATGTCAATAACCTTTATTGCTGTATCAAAAAATTGGCATAAAATATAGTCCCAATAAATAGTCCATTTTCAGTTGTCTATTGGTGGGTGTGATTCAACAAGGCAAGGTCGTCTGCGGTATTCTTCAAGTATGAGCAGATGATACAATTGTCTGATGTCATATCGAGGATAACCAGTTAGATCTGTGAGAGAGATCTTTGCTACTTTTTGCGGCAGTATCAGGGCCAGACAGACTTAGGTAAAAGTTATATGATTCCAGTTGGGGGACCAAGAAAGTAAGTAGTATGGCAGCATAAGGGGATGTTAGAATGGGTTTCTACCAATCACTTACCTGGATTTTACAATTTGAAAAAAAATACAAAAGAAAAGGAAGTTTGAGATGTTGTGGTTCAGACAAAGAGAGAAACAACTGGCATCATGCACAGACATGTCTTTTGGAGGAAGGTTAACACTAATTAATAGTGTATTTAGTACCCTCCCGATCTATCTCTTATTAATCTACCCCTTTCTGGTGTAAGTGGAGAAGTGATTAGACATGCATGGAAAGTTTCATGAATAATCCAGCTGCTACCGTTCTCAAGGTCTTGAAAACCTAGGACAATAATCTGATGCTTTACTATGGTTGGGAGAAAAGAATGGGAAGTTCACCAGGAAACCTTTCTATCTTCGGTAATGAAAGGAGATGGAGGTATTTGAATCTCCATGGAGATTTATGTGGAAAGCAAAGGTCTCAAAGTGGCTGTCCTTAGCTAGACAGCAACACATGAGGCTGCTCATTCAATGGACTCTCTGCAGAAGATACTGATAGAACTATGCTGCCGATGTTCCCTTATCTGAGGTGATTTAAATTAGTACACCATTTCTTGGTGCGCAGTGCGCCGTAAAAAGAATACATATGTTTGGACTGTATTCCTGCTGCTAGTGTTGAATTGGTGATGCCGCATTTCGGGGAGATTTGGAAGAAACATAAGTGTTTCAAAGGAGAGAAAGCCGATCATGCACAACCAGAAAGCAACAACATACTCCGTATAATCCCATAAGAGGATGTACACATACCTTACCCCTACCTTTGTGGGGTAGAGAGACTGTTTTTGGTAGACCCACAGACCCACAGCTCAAAGAAAGTGTATTTAAAGTAGGATTGAAGGGAAATAACAACAATAAAATAGCAAGATGAACAAAACAAAGCAACAAGTAGTAGTAAAAATTGAAGAATAAGATATTACGTAAATACTAACTAACACTTCTAAATAAGGAGAAGATGAGAAGAGGAGACTCTACCCTTTGCCTCTCACACATAAAAGTACTACTACAATCGGCTACCTACGACCCTTCTACCCTAATCATTGTCCTCCATACCTTCCTCCTACCTAGGGGTCAATGTCCTTAGTAAGCTGAAGATGTGTCATGTCTTGTCTAATCACCACCTCCCTCCATTTTTCTTCGGCCTACTTCTACGTCTTCTAGAATCTGTTATAGTGTGCCTTTCACTCCTCCTTACGGGGCATCCTCGCACCTGCTCTTCACATGCCTAAACCATCTCAGTCTCGCTTCCCTCATCTGGTCTGCCATAGAGGCCACTCCCACCTTGTCTTGTATAACTTCATTTCTAATTCTATCTCTCCGAGTATGCCCACACATCCATCTGAGCATCTTTATTTCCGCTACCTTCATTTCCTTAATGTGTACGTACTTGACTGCCCCTTATAGAACAATGCAATTCTAACCACCACCTTGTAGAACTTACCTCAAGCCTTGGTGGTACATTCTTATTCCACAGTACGCCAGACGCGAGCCTCCATTTCACCTTCCTGCTCCAATGCAATGTGCGATATCATTGTCAATCTTCTTGTTTCCTTGGATTATAGACCCAAGATACTTCACACTTCCTCTCATGGGTATGACTTGTGTATCGATTGTCACTTCCACATCCGCTTCAGGTACTATATTTTAGTCCTGCTTCACCTGAAACATTTAGATAACATGATCTGTCTCCAAACTTCCAGCCTATCATTAACTCCATCGCACACTTCGTCGATCAATATTAAGTGATCTTCGAATAACATACCCCACGACACCTTTCTTTGGATATGCCACATCAATTTGTCTAGCACTAGCCATTAAGACAGATAGAAACGGATAAAGGGTTGATCCCGATCGGAAGTGTTCCGAGTCACCTCCCACTGGTCATACCTGGGGCTTGGCTCCATCGTACTTGTCCTTCGTTGCCCTTAATGTAAGGTACATGGATACCTCTAGACTCCAAATACCTCCATAGAACCTCCCTAGGAACTTTATCGTATGCCATTCTAGGCCAATGGGTACCATGTGTAAGTTTCTCTTTCTATCTTCCCATCCCTATACTGCTCCATTAATCTCCTTATAATAAAACTTCTGGTGTAATCAATTAGGATAGCAAGAAAGGATTTGGAAACATTATGAAACTTTAGGAGAAGTTGAAAATGTAACTTCAGTTCACATAGCTTTGTAGCACTGACATGGAGCATCATAATCAAGAGAACATCACTTGCTTGCATATCTCATTCAGGACTTCATGTTGGACCACAGAAATCATGGATATCTTGCTGATGTTGTCCTTCTATTTTCTTTGACGGGGACCTGGTAGGTTCTCAATGCTCTCAAATGGCAGGGATGCAGAAGAAACCGAGTCAATCGGTCCAAAAACGTGAAGAATATCAACAAACTAAAGGAGACTATACCTTTCATATTTCACCCCCCTCCCTTGCTGATCCTTTTCTTCAACAGATAAATATTATTCAGAATTAGACAAAGCGTGTTCATGGTTTTGACTGATAGAAGTTCTGAAAGAGGAATGTTAAGTCTTTAAGTAGAGAACTTACCCCGAAAAAGGAAAACCTTAGTTCATTTTATGTGCATTTTAACCTGGGACTTTATGGAACTACCGTAGCCCTGCACCTTTGGTCATATTATGCCATCATACAAAGCAGCTCAGGTTCACAAACAATGGGCTGAGAATATATAAGATATAGTTGGAATCAGAAGCATCACTCATTCTTCTGATGCAACACACTTTTGGAGATCATAAAAGGTTTGTTGAGGCCAAGCTTCAGTTTCTGGGATTAACTTGGGCCTCTCTGAATCCTGCTTTTCAAGATTGATAGTGGCTTGTTTTTGATTGAAGTGATTAAGAGGGATCATTACAATTTTTTTGTTTCCATATCAAGCCTGCTTTGATAATATTGGTATGCTATGAGCATAATGGAGCAGTATGGGCAAAGAGGATTCATTGCTGACTCCAACATCCCTCGGAATGCAGCATAGTAGTAGTTGTTGTATCAGGGTGACTTTAAGCTGCATTGCATTTTATGGTTCTTTCGGTCATTGAGTGCTTCCTGTATGAATTTTAGTTCTACCAGAGATAATACTGGGGTTGGGGCTGTGCATAAATGTTTTCCTTTTAAATGAATGGCTGTGCTTAATTATTTGCACTTCTGAATTCTCTCTCTTTCTAGTATTATGTAATGCAAAACTTGGAAACAAAATTTGAAAGCTAGTTACTTCCCATTTTGTGCAACTATGTATGCTGATACACAAATGGGAAATAACTAAACTTGCATTCAAATTCTTTCACGTTTTGCTTTACCTAAACCGCTCATCTTATATCTTAACACATACACTCGAAATATAGAGAATTTGGCAATCCAGATGTGGATAGAATGGGAATGCTATAGTAACGGATAATCCATTCTATCTTCTCCTTTTCCACTTTGCCCTTTTTTTTTCTCTCTTTACTTTTTATTGAAGTTTAGATTGATAACAGGATGACCTAAATTACTTGACATGATAAATTAGCGTCTCAAATCAACTAGCTTCATTTAACTATTATGCAAATAATATTTTGCTAAAGTTTCCCCTCCCAAACCACATGCAGGGAAATGGTTCACATGGCTATAGATGGCATGTGGCAGGTGTTTAAGCTTCAGCGGTCTACCTCTAGAAATGATTTTTGCCGTATAGCTGCTAAAAATGGAATTCTGCTGAGGCTCATCAACACTCTTTATAGTTTGAATGAAGCAGCTCGTTTAGCTTCTGCATCTGGTGGAGGTGGGTTCCTACCTGATGGATTGGCTCCTCGACCACGGTCTGGGCCACTGGACCCTGGCAATTCTTCATTTATGCAGACTGAAATGCCCCCTTATGGAACTGATCAGCCAGATATGCTTAAAATTAAGAACGGAGATCGTGTTTTGCCATCTGGAATGCAGGAACCTTCACGTACTTCAGCTTCACATTCACCAGATTCTCCGTTTTTTCGACAGGATGGTGAGAAACCCCGGTCAAGTAATGCTACAATGGAAGCTTCTGGTCTGTCAAGATTGCCAGATGGAAATTTAGTAACAAAAGATCGAGAAAGCTTAGACAGATACAAAAATGATCTCTTTCGAGCTGAGATTGACTTTAGACAGCAAAGAGGTGGCAATACAAGTAGAATATCAACTGATAGGGGATCAAAACAGATGGAAGGGGCATCATATGGGTTTCCTGCTTCAACAGCTTCTCAGCAAGAGAATGTTCGGCCCCTTCTTAGTTTGTTGGAGAAGGAACCCCCATCTCGCCATTTCTCGGGTCAGCTTGAATATCACAATCTTCCTGGACTGGAGAAGCATGAAAGTATACTCCCTCTTCTACATGCATCTAATGAAAAGAAAACCAACGGTTTGGATTTTTTGATGGCTGAATTTGCAGGTAATGTTTCAGCTGCCTGTTAAATTTGTTGCCTTTGCTGTAGAAACTGTGAACTTCCCTGTCTCCCATTGTAATTGGAAAAGAACTGAAGTGTTTGTAATACTCCCTTTCTTATAAGGCATTGTCTTTTGATTATCACTTTGTTTTCATCTTCTCTAGTGAGTAGGATTCCTCTAAATGCTCGATTAATTTCTGAACAGAGGTTTCTGGACGTGGAAGGGAAAATACTAACCTGGAGTCATTGCCAAGAAGTCCACATAAAGCTGCCACTAAGAAAGTTGGAGGGGCAGCTTCTACTGATGGAATTGCTTCAGCTTCTGGATTTGCATCACAGACTGCATCAGGTGTATTGTCCGGTTCTGGAGTGTTAAATGCTAGACCAGGAAGTGCAGCATCATCTGGAATACTTTCACACATGGCTCCCCCGTGGAATGCTGATGTTGCGAGGGAATACTTGGAAAAGGTAGCAGACCTTCTGCTTGAGTTTGCTGCAGCAGACACAACAGTTAAATCCTACATGTGCAGCCAAAGTTTGCTCAGCCGTCTTTTTCAGATGTTTAATAAGATAGAGCCCCCTATTCTTCTTAAGGTACTTCTTTTCTAGTGAAAATTTCTGTTCAGCAATGGTTTTATTATTGTCACATAATTATGCTCATGATGGTTCGTTTTCTTTTATTTTCCTTTTTGTTTTGTTTCAGCTTTTGAAATGCATTAATCACCTTTCAACAGACCCACACTGCTTAGAAAATCTACAGCGAGCAGATGCAATCAAGTATTTGATACCCAATCTTGATCTCAAAGAGGGTCCCCTTGTGTCCCAAATACATCATGAGGTAATCTAAGCATATTATTCACGGGTTAACCAGAGTGCGTGTTGATGCATACGATTTTATTGTGGAACCAAATAATTAATGGGATGTATCATTCATGTACATGAATTAGGATTTGTAGTGCTAAATATTTTGATTTTCAGCGCATCAGCTCTTTTCTCCTATGATTCTTAGCAAAACATTCTGCTCACTCAGTGACACATAAACACCAAAAAAGAAACAAATAGAACTCCATATTTATCTCAATGTTATTTTTTAAAATCTCTGGGAAGATTTCTTCAATCCATAAAATGTGTATTGGTCTAATCAAGGTTTGCTAGAAAGTACGAATAATTCAATTTGGGAAGCTTATTTATATAAATTTGGCTATCGGCTTAGTCGAAGATTGCAATTAAGGATGTGAAAACTTTAGTATATAGTTTTTTTTTTTTGAACAGGGGCCATGTCATAGTCCTAGCTTTGCCACTTGTTATCAATTAGGGTCGTTTGGTAGAGTGTATTAGCAAAGATAATGCAAGCATTAACTTTTTGTATTAGTAATACCTTGTTTGGTACACTTTTTCATGCTATGTATAACTAATGTGTATTAAGGTGTGTATTATTAATACCATGGATTTCTAGGTATTAGTAATGCAAGAGTTTTAATGCATGCATTAGCATGGTTAAAGATCCCATTGTCCCTCAAAATCTTTTTTACATCTTTTCCACCATTATTGTGAAGGGTATCTTTGTAAATAGTTATTTTTATGCCATGCATTGCTATTTTTAATACACTAAACCAAACAATGCATAAAATAGTCTATGTATAATTAATGCAAGCATTACTAATACAAGCATTATCAATGCAAGCATTACTAATACACTATATTTAGCATTATTTTTATACACTACCAAACGACCCCTTAGTTGGAGATTGTCAACTTGTGATTCATCAGTCGTAAATGGCTATTCTGATGGAACTTTGAACACTGATTTCTTAAAAAAATTGTTGATAGAAGTAACATCTTGTATTCATTTCAACAGCAGCACCTGGAGAGTGCTGAAGGGGTATTTACAAGTTCATGAAAAGAGCCTGGGTGACAACTGTCAAAAACTAGTCTAACCTATAATCAAATCCCCTATATATCCCCCAGTAAATCCTGATTACACCAAAAATATAAGAGACTAAGACAATTCATCCTAAATCTATGGATGGAGTTGATTTTGTCTTCAAAAAGTCTTTTGAGTTTCTTGCTTTCCAAGCTATCTACCAAATGCAAGCAGATACTAGCTGCCACCAGTTCTCTTTTCCATTTCTGTTGCCTATTCCTGATGAGTATAGTTCAAAAGTAGTTTAGGCATGGCCCAGCTAACACCAGGAATACAAAAGAACATGTACGACAGATTTGCAGTTGTCTTGCAATGAATGAAAAGATGGTCATTTGTTTCCACGTCTAATCCACAAAGTAGACATCATGAGCAAATCTTAAAACCTCTTCTTTGTAGTCTTTCATGTGTTAGGCATGCTTTCCTAACCACAAACCAAGCAAAACAGGAGGAGACCTATAGGGGAATCTTGATTTTCCAAGTGAGTTTCCACTTTTCAGGGCCACACCACTGTGTTGAGGTTCTATGATTATAATTCCAGTAGGCAGATTTGACAGAGAAATCCCTTACAATTCAACATCCATTTTGATTTGTCTGGTATATCTGGAGATCCTGAAAGGTTCCAAAGTTTGTAATAGCTCGGCTACTCTGTCAATCTCCAAATCATTTAGTGCTCTTCTGAATAGAAGATTCCATACTTGATGGTCCCATACCTGGTTTATCTTTGTTTGTTGTTGAAGGCTAATTGAGTAAAGATCAGGCAAGAGGGTCTTCAATGAGTTCTGACCTGTCATGCATCATCCCAGAATATGTCTTATTTACTCCAGTTGTGGGGAAAAGTGTGGATTTAAGTTTTGAAAGCCTATAGTTGTGGCTCTTCGACAAGTTAAAGGAAGCAATTCCCCCTACTCAACCATAGCCAGACCTGCTGTCACTGTTTGTTATTTTTCCTAGTAAGAAGTGCTTGTAAAATGGCTCATAAATTAGAACCATACTTTGATCTGGATATAGATAGACTAAGAGCTCTCAGCATGGTCTATTTTTTTGTTTTATCTTGTTAGTGAGTTGTGATATCTTAGGTTTACGCTTGCATGATGTTCATGGATCGTTTCTTGCATTTTTTCCTTGCTTCAGGTTCTAAATGCATTGTTCAACCTCTGTAAGATCAATAAGAGAAGACAGGAGCAAGCTGCGGAAAATGGAATTATTCCACACTTGATGCATTTTATCATGACCAGTTCTCCATTGAAACAATATGCATTGCCTCTTCTATGTGATATGGCTCATGCATCACGTAATTCAAGAGAGCAGCTTCGCGCTCATGGTGGGCTTGATGTGTACCTGAGCTTACTTGAAGATGAACTCTGGTCTGTCACGGCATTAGATTCCATTGCTGTTTGTTTGGCACATGACAATGAAAGCAGGAAAGTGGAACAAGCTTTGCTTAAGAAGGATGCCATACAGAAAATGGTCAAGTTCTTCGAATGTTGTCCAGAACAGCATTTTCTGCACATACTGGAGCCTTTCTTGAAAATTATCACGTATGTCATTTTGCAAGTTCTTACTTTACCTTTTTGCCTCTTGCAAATGTTGTGTGTTTGTCTTTGTTTGACTTGAGGTTAATGAATCTGCCTATAATTGGATGACTCTTCTGGAAATGTGGTTGATTGGGACAAAAGCAAAATGGTTTAAGTTTGACCATTTTGGCTTGGTAGTAGTTTAGCTGCCTGCAAAATAATTCTTCTGTTTTTCTGGATAATATTTATGCAGGAAATCATCTCGAATAAATACAACTCTAGCTGTCAATGGATTAACACCATTGCTTGTCTCTAGACTTGATCACCGAGATGCTATAGCTCGACTGAATTTGCTCAAGTTGATAAAGGTGATATATTATTTCTTTTTGAGTGGTTCTATTATGGTTCTTGCGACCTTCTAACATATCTAAATGGATTAAATGGTCTTCCCTGTATTCCCCGTTTGTAACTAATTCTGTCTCTCGCAATCAGTGCTATTTTATAGTAGCAACAAAAGACATGATGATATACTTGATGAACATCCTTCTACCTATTCACTCTCTGCCCTGTCCCCTCTGACTGGGCAACCTCCTTCAGACAACATGATATTGTCCTTTATAAAAGTTGTGTGTTGAATACTGCATAGCATCAGTACCAGCAACCTGAATGGTAATTACTAATTAGTGTTTGTTAAAAGCAATTGCTGATGATTTCCTCATAATTTATTTGACGCCAGGCTGTGTATGAGCACCATCCGCGTCCAAAGCAGCTTATTGTGGAGAATGATCTACCTCAAAAGCTTCAGAATTTGATTGAAGAGCGCAGAGATGGACAGACTTCAGGTGGCCAAGTTTTGGTCAAACAGATGGCGACATCTCTGCTTAAAGCTCTCCACATAAACACAGTTTTGTAAATTATTACTGCTGTATATTTCTATGGTTTCAGGTCTGTAATTAGTCCTTTTACTTGGTTTACATTATTTCCTGTGCTATGGGTGTTTTTTAGTCCCCCTCTCTCCCATGTAATTATAATATCCTTTGGTGTGTCTGAAAGTGAGATGCTTGTATCAAATCTGTGAATTTTTCTTTATGGAGTTCTGGACTAAATGATCGGTTTTATTTATTTGTACTATAAACTTAAATAGTGCTCTCCTATGTGGCTGATAATAAATCGTACACTTTCTTAACTCTCTTTCACCAAAGAGATAGCATAGACTACAACAAAACTTGGGAGACGAAACAAAAATCTCCCATCACTTAATTTGGAGATTGACCTTTCTTTCTCTTCGATTGGTGCTATCTTTTATGAAGAGAATGAAACTTTTCTCAAAGAATCAGAAAAAAAGGGGGTCAACCTCCTGCCGGAATGATTTGGAGGAT
Organism: Solanum acaule; assembly: GCA_036250505.1. Classification (NCBI taxonomy): domain Eukaryota; kingdom Viridiplantae; phylum Streptophyta; class Magnoliopsida; order Solanales; family Solanaceae; genus Solanum; species Solanum acaule. Next base: position 11,677 of record JAJOOR010002561.1, on the reverse strand, counting down.
CCAAAACAAGAAATTTCACATTTCTGTGTCAATATGCCACTTTACAAAGAATAAACAAAACATGTTTTGTTACAAAACCTGAGTATGAGAAAAAGCTTTTTCTTTAAGAGTGTAGAACTAAGAAAGAGCAAATAGTGATTGATGGACATACGTGAAACCATACAAGATATAAATGTTGGGTTTACACACATAAAATAATGTTTTCATGTTGACAGAAACTCCCCGCAATTTCCTCTTCTGAGGAGGGTGAGGGGGTAGGGCAGCCAGAGACAATGAGATTAAGTAACTTGATCATGTAAGTACCAACTCCTCTTCAACACAACACAGGATGATACAAAAATATGCACATTGTCACCACTTCCAAAAATATGTTTCAGACAACGATTGTACATCTTAAAGCAATCCATGTCAAATTCAGCAAAACTCATCAGTAACAAATTTTCTCAAGGCTGTGTTAACAGAGCATCCAGAGTAAACGTTGCAACAAAATGCAGTACAAGAAAGCTAATATGTCACATAGTACCAATAAATAGAGAACATCCTCTAATTTCTCGCCATCACATACTTGAATCCTACGATACAAACCACTCAGAAAGCAAACCAATGCACCCATACACAACCATGTTCAGAAGATTGGGCACTCCAGTCTTTTATATCAAATCAGCCACATTCATGGGCATTTCATCTATCTGGGTACTGTAGTATTGCTCTATGTCTCTCAAAATTTTAATATCATCAGTCTTCACAAAATTTATAGCAACACCCTGCAACCCATGAGGGAAAAACAGTTAATCACATGAATGAGACTATATAGTGATGGTTCTTTTCAGAGCAATTTGTAGGAAAAGGATGAAAATATCTGAAGGATTCCTAATCAAACAGAAGAAAGCACAAGTTTTGAAAGTAAATTTATTATTTTAAATTGAAGCTTTGAAGATGGGGATGCTATAATGAAGCAACAATAGTCAGAAGGATATATAGTAAAGCAAGTAGAATATTATCTGCCTCTGCATTAGTGAGCCGATTGTCAATAATTAAGAATATTTTTTGTTCAGGAGTCATAATTGAGAGTAAGCAAAACGCTCTACAGAGACACCATTGTTTAGCTGTACTTATTATTGGATAATTATTATATTCATCTGCTAACTTTATAGCTTTTTGTAATCATATGATGAGCTTAAGTTGACTCAAACGGGCAGAATTGTACTAAAAGACGATTAAGTGAAGGTTATAATAAATAAGGGATTTTGATTTACGAAGGAACACAAGAAATATACCTTTCGACCAAAACGACCAGACCGACCAATGCGATGAATGTAGAGCTCTCTGTTGTTTGGAAGGTCATAATTAATCACCAGAGACACCTGAAGTCGATATGGTAAGCAAAATGTGAGACAATATAGCAACATCTTTTTGATAATAAAGATAGTACAGGGGAAATATTCCCTAGATGCAGCAGCCAAAGAGATAAGGAGACTCAGACGGCAATGTGCTTGCCACTGTAGGTCAGGATACTGAGTATAAAGCAACTCAACATTCTAACCATTAACAATTGTTGCATTTGAAAATCATATTATCACTGCATTCTTATCCTTAATAGGAATAATATCAGGTATGCCAAAATACATTTGTGATAGGAAAACAGCTTCTTTTATAGCTTCTTCATTGTACACAAGGTTATCAAACATTGGAAAATGTACTTGCATACAATTGCAATAGCTGCGTGATTATACATGAGGGATGTCATACATTTTTTGTTAACCTTAGATTAAAGAATATGAGATCTATCCATCAATTTCAGTAACTATTGCATTAAAAGCCATATACGTCCAAAATTCCAGTATAACTATTGAATTAAAAGCCTAAGTCCAGCACTTTACAATCTATCAATGGATTCTGAATCTCTGTCTACACTTTAAAAGCCTAAGTCGAGCACTTTAGAGATGCGGCGCAGGAAATGTTTAATATCTAGAATCAACTCCAGCATTAAAAAACGAAATCAAACACTTCTACAATATATCAAGAGAAATTCTGAATCATTAATCCTGCATCCCCTATGTCACTGAATAAATTTCGAGATGGGGAGGAGGGAAATGTTCCCTAAATTAGGACGGAGTAGATATCCTGAGAAAAGTCTGCTCCTCTCTTCTACTGATTCTTCTAATCCTTTGAAACCTTTTTCTCATCCATACTAGTTGACTTTTGCAGCTAGCTAAAAAAAGGAAGTTATACATTCTAAAATGAACTGCACATCAGTATGCATAGTGAGTAAGAAAGTAACATTATCTGAAAGCTTTACAAAGAAAAAACAGAGGAAACTTCTTCAGAAACTGCGAACACCAGATCAGTCCCTGTAATAGTCTATAATTGTTTGCTTTACAAGGCTGCAAAGCACTTCCATCACTAAAAAAAAATAGTATTTGAACAACAGTAACTTATGTTGGACCTTTCCAATTTCCTGAACAAACTCTACCAGCATAAACAAACTCATATTTACATAATGTTAAGCTTGGATTGTTAAAGCAGACAAAATTAGTAATAGCAGCTTTCAAACAAATTAGCTATCACATATTAGAGAATTTAACTAGGGTGTGGAGGCAGTTAAAGAGTAGAGAACATAGAGCTTGCCTGTTGAACATCAAGTCCCCTTGCCCAAACATCTGTTGTGATTAGAACACGAGTCGTGCCACCTCGGAACTCAGCCATAATAGCATCTCTCTCCTTCTGTGGCATGTCTCCGTGCATAGATGAGACTGTAAAATTATTCTCACGCATCTTGTTAGTTAGCCAATCAACCTGTTACATTAATCGCACTTCCTTTAGAAAGACATGGTACAAAAACAAATGCACTATCTGTGTAAGGGGGAAAAGAAAGAATAGATTTGGAATAAATTGCTTGGTTTTTCTCTCAAACATGTTGGAAAATAAATTGTATTTGCAAGTAAGTCAAAAATGAGGGGAAAAAAGTAATTCCTACTCAAATTACACATTTACATGTATTATAAACATTTTGTATTTACAATTCCTTATTTTTTAATCAGGATCCCGTGATTACAATTTAACGTTGACATTCTTAACACACACACACACCTCAAGTTGGAGGGTACATGTCATATGCTCCAAACTTGGCGGAAATATACTTGTTTTTGGAGCCACACAGTGACCTTATACCCTGATTCTATTTTTTGTAAAATAAGATGACACTCTTGACTAAAAATGCTTTGTTTCTTTCATGAAACACTGAACTAGAAGCGATGTGTACTACAGCCTGGTTGTCGCAGATCAATTACATTAGTACATGAAAGTACAGTGATATACTTTTTACTTCTCCCGTTGATTTCTACAGAGAACTCCATTCACCGAAAAAGACTCTAATAATAACTGAATGATATCAAAAGCTTTCCAATAACTCACAAATATAAAACATAAGTACCATAATGAAAAACCCCCAAAACAATCAAAGGAAAGCTCCTAATATTACGATCTCTTATTTAAGGCAACAGTCCATTACAGTTCACTTGATTTGTCAAGAAAGAAGCCCACTATGATTCACTTGGGAGCACAAGAACAAGGTGACAATGTTACCTTTCGTTTTGTGTTGCAGAAAATAACAGCCTGGGTGATGGTGAGTGTATCATAAAGATCACACAGTGTATCAAATTTCCACTCTTCTCTCTCCACCGCTACAAAGAACTGTTTGATGCCCTGCAACAATACAAAAAAACATGAGCAAAATAATTCTAATGAAAATTATTACATCAGTAATCATTGTGACCCTTCATCTGCTTTCCTGAGAGGGGACTTGTGTGAGAAAAAGAACAACTCAAATCAACACTTGCCTCTAGAGTCAATTCATCACGTTTTACAAGAATCCGAACAGGATCTGTCATAAATTTGCTTGTTATCTCCAGAATTTCATTTGGAAGAGTGGCAGAAATCAGTACAACCTGCAGAGTCAATATATGATTATATATGTCAAACGTTTATATACTTGTCCAGAGGAGGAGTGAGAGACAGAAAGAGAGGGAACAGACACACAGACACATGTCCAGTGCTTGAAAGTACAGCAGGAGAATCTAATAAAAAATTTCAGTTCCATTTTGCAGTTGGTGGGAAGGGCACAGACCATCTCTTTTCCTCTATAAAGCAAAAAATCATACATAACAAACAGCAAAGAGGACTCTATACTAAGAGAGCAAAACAACCAGACAATTTCATTCCCAGCTTTTACCTCAAAAAAAAAAAGTACAAAACATGCAAAGCAAACTGGATTCTTGATTTTCTAAGCTACTGGATCACACAATTGAAGACAGAAAAAGCAAATCCAAACATAGAATTTACACAGAATCTAAGCTTCAACATAGGCCGCATGCAGCACAAGCATTGCAATTCAAGCAACACTACCAACAAAGTGTGATCAATGATGGATCAGTGAGGAGCTGCACAATGTATATGATTCACTGGTGGGTAGCCGCACACCAAAATTTAAAAGCTTACGGGCCAGTTCTAGGTGAAGATTTGTAATATAACTCAATCGTTTTGAACAATAGCTTTTTGTAGAAATAATCACTTAATAAGCAAGAATATAAGTTTTTTTTATGCATTTAGAGTAACAGACAACTCACCTGAAGCTCTGGTGGAAGATATCTGTAAACATCATATATCTGATCTTTAAAACCACGGCTCAACATCTCATCAGATTCATCCTAACAAAATCAGAAGTAGAGTAAGACCTCAAATATTTTAATGGAAAAGTAATCAACTGAAAAAAGATTCAACAAGCAAGATAATTATGAAGGTAAAAAGCCATAAAACTTACAAGAACCAATAATTTTATGGCCCTAGTTCGTAAAGTTCTCCTTTTAATCATGTCACAGACTCTTCCAGGAGTTCCAGAGACTACTTGTACTCCATGCTCTAGCTTTCTGATATCTTCACCCACACTTTTGCCTCCAATACATGCATGTGCCTGTATGTTAATGTAATCTCCAATAGCCAAAATCACCTTTTCCGTCTGAGCTGCAAGCTCCCGTGTAGGAGACAATATCAATGCTTGTACCCTGAGAAAACACAAAGGAAATCACTCAGAATTCCTGAGACTTCATGAAAAGGCAAACTGCATACAAATTCTGAAGTTTACTTTTGATGAGCAAATTTGGAACTTTAAAAGTGGCCAAAAGAAAACTACTTTTAATCCAAAAGCCCATTCCTCATTGTTCTTGCCTCACCAAAAAATAATCAGGAGCAAAATCTATCATATGTTGATACTAGATTTTCAGCCATACTAGAAAGTAAAATAACCTCACGTGTAATAAATTGTTAACATTAAACACATCCATCATATCCGCATTTCAATAAACTCAGCCATACGAGTAATGAAACACCTCACCATCATTAATCATAGTGTATAATAGACAAACTAGCATGTGGATTCAGGATTTTAAGACTCTGGTGAGGAGTACTCCTCAGTGGCAATGGGAGTAAGCCTAGTACAAATAAATCTACTTCCAATCTTTTTCAAATATACACATAGAAACAAATCTACAACTCCTCAAACTGTATCCAACCGTTGGAATGATCAGAACACAATGGAAGCAAAACATCTATAGTTGTGTCTTAAGAATTTGAAATTCAGTAGAGAAAAAAAACTCTAATTGTAGAGAAACTACCTATTTGTCCTAAAAAACAATTTAAGAAAAAGTGTTTAGTATTGATGTGAAACAATAACAAATTAAACAACATGACTAGTGAGAATTCATATAGCCAAACTACAACTAGCTTTGGGTTGGGGCATAGTTGTTATAGTAGTTCGAGTGAAACAGAATGAATTCATAGTGTCAACGGCAACTAGGTTGAAGATTGAGGCAAAACAATGTAGGTAATTTCCCTGGGAAATCCAAAATATATAGAGGGAAATTGAATGAGAAAAATACTTTCTAACTACACAACTACAACTACATAAACAAGGTGACATGAGTGGCGTTGGAATACATACTCGGAATTTTTGGTATCGACAACTTGGCAAACGGTAAGGGCAATCATGGAGGTTTTTCCGGTACCGGATTGTGCCTGAGCAATGACATCACGGCCGGATATAATGGGCAAGACAGCCCGTTGTTGGATGGCAGATGGTTTTTCGAAGCCGTATTGGTAAATCCCTCTAAGAAGGTCATCTTTAATCCCCATCTCAGCGAAACTCGTTATTGGTTCAACACCTTTGGATGTCTCGAAAACTAACCTGTCTTCCTCCATCGGTGGCCTCCTCCTGTTCGCCGGAACAACCGACCCTGACGCCACCGCCTCCATGAATAATTGAAAGAAAATTTGTAACTTTTAGCTTTGTGAGAGATGGAGTTCCCGACGAAGAAAAAGCCCTAATAATCCTATTTTATGTATGTATAATATAATAACGTGCAGAGTGGGTCTAGCTGGATTGTACTGTATCAAGTAATACGTGTACATCTCACCCGACCCGACCCGACCGAATTCACTAGGGTTTGTTCGAAAATATTTTATTTTTCGAAAATAAGTGGCTTATTATCATGAAATTAAAATATGTCTAGTACTCTGTTAATTGCTACACTATAATTATATCGGGGTCTTTTCCTATGACAGTTGTACATGTTATGTTCTTAATTAGTAGAGGTTTCTTAAATACAAAATTTGTGATTATGTATATGCAAAGTCATTTGTTTTAGATATACTAGTTTGACCTTCATTTGTTATATACAATTTTATGATTTGTGTTACTTGTTATGTTATGTTCCTCATCGAGATCCATTTATATATTGAATGTCATTAGGTTCTTTTTCACTTCGTCTTGGCTTGGGTCGGGATAATTTTTTAAACCTTCAAATTGGATATTAATTAATTATTATTTAAATGTTGAATTCATGTATAATATTTTTGCAATTTTGAATTTAAGTCTTCATATAGACTTTGGTCGTGCTTCTTTAGTTGTTCTTTATTAACTACTCTTTATAGATGTTTATTTTCAGTTGTCATAAGAATGACGTTATCTCTCGTGAAGAAAACAAATTCATTATCAATGTTCACACTAGATTAATAAATATGATTATTTTTTTCATTATTGTAGAAATGCCCTAAATATAATATTACAGTTAAGTTCAGGTTAACCTCACATTAAGTCATCGAGTTTGTAACATAAATATATAAAAAATATCAAATTATTTTTCTAATCATAAAATCAAATTAAAAAAATAATATTAATTTTCATAACTCCTGAAATGTTTCTTTAAAAAAGTTTTAAGTGTCTGATAATTAAAAGAAATGGTTGGTTATATTAACTTTCTGAACTAGCCTAATATCACTATTACCATGATAGATAAATTCAAAATTTATTTGTAACGACCCATTAGGTCGTTTTGAGTACTATAGTTTATTATTTCATAAAAGACTCTTCCAATAGATTCTAAATGAGTATTTTGGACTATTCGTAACTATAGTTATATAATTAAGGGAGTAATTTAAATAATTAATATAGTTAGTGGTTAAAGAAAATAACATTAAAATTAGTAGTGGACCACTTTTACCACTTTAATAATTAGGGTAATAAATAATCAGTAGAAGAATTTTTTTTTTGAAGAGACGCGGTCAGAGGACAAGATTGAAACGACGACTTTAAGATATTCCATTAATTTTTCCTTACTTTGCAAAAGATGAATAGATAATAATGTAGGAAAGTTATAACATGTTAGTGTAGGAATTACTATATTCTATTGTTGGGGGTGAAAGAATGAAAGGGTATTATGCATGTGTATTCACTGTCGTTTGTCGTGTTAAAATTCCGTCGAACCAATGTATTGATTTAAGTTTAGTTTAATTATTAATGTTGGATGTAAAGAAAATCAATAAGATTGAATAAGAAAAAGTGGGGAACAAATCTTTAGTAGCTGAATTAGAAATCGAGTAACACTTCTATGCTAGATAAATATGGAATTGTCATGGCTATTCTTCCTGTATCCACGTGGTTGATGAGTCCACGATTTGGACTCATTTAGGGCTTTATTTGAATAGATTTTGTGTCCTCAAATGCTTGTTTTGTACCAATAGATGATGTAAAACCCTTGATTTCTAGGTATTTGAATTGAGGAACAAAGCATGGACACTAATTTTCAAAAAGGAACAAAGTGAGCTGAAAGAGCGAAGAAAGGAAGGCTTGGTGATCGCCAAGTGGCCATTTGACCGCCTAAAGTTCCAGTGTGCCAAGCCCTGAAGGAGAAAATCAAGTCGGCGAGAGAAAGGAGCAGTCGGCATGTCGCCGAGTGGTTCCATGATGTAGTGTTGGATCGCCCAAAGTTACAGAACTTTAGGATGCAGAAGGCCAAAGCAAAAAGGCGATGGAACTAACCAAAGAGCGGATTGCCGAGTTGATTGGCGATCCCGACTTACTGCATCGAATGGTCCTTCGCAACACATTTTTGGCGACTATAAATACGTTTTTGAAGTTTTCCATTTTTGAGAAATTGGAAGTGGGTCTTTGAGATTCTTCAATTTGGACCTTTGTAAAGAAGAAATTAATTGTACCTAGTTGATGGAAATACAATTTGGTAACGATTTGTATCTTTTTATGATGTCTAGCTAAAACCCCAATTCTTGGGATGTGATTATGTGATTATGTGCTGATTTAGCTTATGGGTATGACTAATTGTTAGTTTAAATGTTGTTTAGAAGTGATTTCAATCTGTAATTATGGTTAAAATTAAAGGATTGTAGTTGCAAATGCAGTTCTACCTTTGTGTTTTTGGCTTGCTCGAGAGAGAGGTTTTAAAACCTAGATTACTGAATTGATGGTCTGTGGGTATTGGGTTGTCATGGGTTCAGCTCGAGAGAGTGAATGGACTAAAGCGTAGGTTGTTCTTAATTGCTTGCTTGTTGGTTTTCGAGAGAAACCGACTTGATTCGGGGTAAATTGTTTGAGAGAAAGTTTATCCCCACTAAAGTCTAGCTTATTCACTGGTTTACAACAATTTACTATCAGTTGCAATTACCCATTTGTCTATATTAGCCTATAATCGAATCACATCCCAAGAACCCGTCTCAATATTGTTGAAATCGTGTTATTTTGTTGTTGTTGTAGCTGATAGTTGAAACCAAAACCCCATTTTTGTTATTTGACATTCGTGTCACCCCTTAATTTGAATTATGTTTTCCTTCGATAATGTCTATTCCTATGATTGACTTGAACATATTCGTATTTTGCTATTGAATCTTAAACACGTACCACTCCTTGTGGGATTCGAACCCAACTCATTTAGTTGGGTTATTATACTGACTAGCGATCGTTGACACTTAGAATTGGATGAAGTGTCCTTGATACGTTAGTCAAAATGGCGCCGCTGCCGGGGAGTGGTGTTGGTTAAGATTCTTTAGTTAAGTTGAATTTTGTTCTTGTTAGTTATAGTTGAATCTACTTATTTTCAGTTTTAGTTTTTGTGTTGCTTGTCTAGCACATAATAAAGGAGCAGGTCTTGTAGCAATGACAAACCAATGGACCTATCTCCTTTGAGGATGATGATTGGATAACATCCTAAGTTTCAGACAATTGGAGGGTGAGTCAATCCATGAGCTGTGGCTGAAATTCAAGGCCCTATTGCAGCAGTGGCCAACTTATGGAATTCCAGATAAGATGCTTCTACAGAGGTCTTGGCCCAAAAAATAGAATAGTGGTTGGCCAAATTTCTCCAGGTGGTCTCATCCGACTACCTTATTCAATAGCAGCCCAACTCCTTGATCACATGGCCAAGACCATACCTCAAATGCGGTGGTAGAACCTTAAGCTCCAATTTCGATGCCTCTACAATAGATGGTCTTGCGGGTGGGGATTCACGATTCTTCATGTCTACTTCATACTTCTTTGGTTTGGCCGGTATTCACACCTGTCGAGTGCGGCTACCAACTCATCATACTCTTTAATGCCATCACTATCGAAGTGCATAATAACTGTTGCTAGTGCCTCTACACCTAGTTGCTCTTCAATTTGCACTTCTGTCCCAGTCTCCACTCTGTAGGTTATAGCAGATACTGTTTGGAGCTCACCACTTTGCTTCATGAACCTACAAATATTGAAAGTTGCTTCTTCATTATTCAGTCTGAACTTCATCTGTCCCTTTTCCATATCAACCAACGCACGCCCTGTGGCTAGAAATGGTCTCCCAAGGATGATGGGAACCTCAAAATCAACCTCACAGTCAAGAATCACAAAATCTGCCGGAAAAATGAAAGACTCCACTTTCACTAGCACATCATGGAGTACACCAATGAGCCTTTTCACAGTTCGATCGGCCATTAGTAACCGCATTGCAGTGTGCTTTGGGTCCCCCAAACCCAACTTCTTGTAAATAGACAAGGGCATGAGGTTGATGCTAGCACCAAGATCACACAATGCCTTAGCAAAGTGTAGCAACCCTATAGTACATGGGATCGTGAAAGCACCAGGGTCTTCCTTCTTTTGCACAAGAGATCTTGTAGCAATAGCGCTACAATGCTCCAAACTATCATCATCTTCAAAACTCACAGACCTTTTCTTTGTCACCATATCTTTCATAAACTTTGCATACCCAGGCATTTGCTCCAAGGCTTCTATCAAACGAACATTAATAGAGAGTTGTTTCAACATAGTAATAAACCTGCGATATTTACCATCCTCAATCTTCTTCACTAACCTCTGTGGAAAAGGTGGTGGAGGTCTAGGTATGGGGACCACTTTCTGAGATATCTCCACCTCTTGCTCTGTTGCTTTCTCAGACTCTGGTCTAACCTCTATCACATCATCTTCTTTTCTAATCTCCACTTCCACCACAGACGGCCTAGGTGGATCTATGGTTTGCTTACCCCCTCGAGTAGTAACTGCCATACAATGACCATCATTCTTTGGATTCTGGATGGTGTTGCTAGGAAGAGTGCCAGGTTGACGTGGGTTCACTGTAGTAGACAACTGAGTCATCTGCTGCTCTAGATGTTTTATTGACACTGCATGGGCGTCAACCTTTTGTCCAATACCAGACAAGTCGCTTCTCATCTCCTTCACATTCTCATCAGTTGCATCAAACCTTCTCATCATCTTCTGCATCATATCTTCAATACGCGCCATATTACCTCCAGTTTACGTAGCACCAGATTCTCGATTTTGAGGGGGAACATAAGGTCCAACCCAATCATTTCTGTTGCCATAGTTGTTCCTGTTGTAGTTTTTGTCGCGAATGAAGTTCCCATCCCGAACATAGTGACCCTCTCGGTTGTAATTTCCATAGTTCCGACCTTGGTTTCCTTGACCTTAGCGCCAATTTTCCGTGTTGGATCCTTGGGCATTTGGTCAAAAAACCCCCGTCTGATCATTCACAGCATAAGCATCTTCTTCATAGTAACACTCTTCCGCTGGTGGTGGAGTTCTAGTTAAATAATTCACAGCATTTACCTTTTCTGGTCCTCCGCTCACATGCTTCAATACCAACCCCAACTCGGTCCTCATCTGGGCCATCTCTTCACGAATATCATCTGCAGAGTTATTATTTGTACTATGAACGGCAAATGTGTTTCTCCCAGTATCTGACCTCCGAGTGCTCCATGCTTTATTGTTGCGAGAGATCCTCTCCAGTTTTTCAGCAATCTATGCATATGTACAATCACCATATGAACCTCCAGCAATAGTGTCAAG